>RJWH01001990.1:0-281932 GCA_004363575.1 Solenodon paradoxus | reverse complement strand
TGATGAGCGAGGCCACGTTTCCACGGTCGCGCATGGAGAAGCTGCGCTGGGCCTCCAGCGTGCGGATGAAGGTCAGCAGGAACACCTTGTTGTTGACCAGCTGGGCGAAGAGCTTCAGCGCCTTCTCCACCTGCTGCTGCCCGTTTCCTGACACCTGAGGCCGCCAGCTGCTCAGGAGGCCTGCCTCCAGCCCCGCGCCTCCACCCACCCCCACCCCATGGTCCTGATGGGTTGTGTCCCTCTGACGTCCAGGATGGGGCAGGAAGGACCCACCAGATCCGCCAGGTTCCCGTCCCCTGGCCTCGATCAGTGTCTGTCATGGAACATCTCAACCAACAGAGGAGCAGCCACCCTCATGAAAAACACACCCTCCCTTGAGCTGCCTTAAATCCATCTGTGGATGCCCTGGAATCTTAGCTAATTAATTCTGTCATTAATTAAGAGTGACAGGAGCGCCTCTAAGGGGCGACGCAAAGCTGGCGGCGGTGGTCTCCAGCTGCCCGCATCACTGGCCCAAGCGCTGCCATATGTGTCCAGGAAGCCCGCCACGTCCCCGACTGTCCCCATGCTGCTGGTGGCAGGCCTCACCTCCAGCTCCCGCAGGACAGGGTGGTCCTCAATGCCGGGGAACAGAACCCGCATGGCATAGGTACGGTAGTTCAGGTAGGGGATGCCTGCGCGGTCCAGGTCGCTGGTCAGCTCGTTGATGTCTGTCTGGAGCTCAGCAAAGGCTGCGTGAAGCCAGGAGGTGGGGTCAGGAGGGAGTTGCAGAGAGAAGAGGAGACGGGAAGGGGCAGGCGGGAGCAGGGGAGGGGACGAGGGGAGGGGGCAGCGAGGAGCAGGGAGGAGGACTGAGGGCCTCTGGTGCTGCCCAAGCCATAAGCCGGCAGCAGCCGTATTTCCAGGGACATGTGGGAGACTGAGCGGTTTCTCCTCCGCACTTTTCGTAATTTGAACTCCCTAATGACAGAGACAAGGAGGAAGGACACCTGGGCCCTGCAGCGAAGACCCTGCCTGTCCTAGGCATGAGAGAGAGCAGTGGTCAAGGATCAAGCCAGAACCTGAACCAACAGCTTTGCTTCCTTCCGTGAAAGAGAAGGATCAAGATGCAGGAACCGGACCACGCGAGGTGGCCCTCGTTTGCCCGGGGATGGCCGCCACCAAGGCGATGGGTGCCGGAGGACGTGCACATGGGTCATACTTGTGACCCCGACCCTGGGTTCAGGTCCTCAGAATGGAACCACGCTCACAGAATCACCATGTGAGCAGACTCCCAGAGCAGACAGTGCACCCCATGTTCGTGTAGTGCCATCCATAGCACCAAGGGTGAGGGTGAGCATGAGGTAGCCAGGCCTACAGTGGAGTCAGGTCCAGTTGAAGATGGGACTGGCCCTTTGGTGACCTAAGGATGTCAGGCTCGTGAGATGAGCCTCAGGACTGGCCCTGTGCTGTTCCACACTCAGGAGCGGCCTCCAGGACTGATCCACAGGGGTGTGTGGGCAGATACAGAGCTAGGACAAAACCAAGCAGGCCTGGGACTCTCCATCAGGCTGCAGGTGTCCCTGGGCCGACTGCCCTCTGGGCGCTCACAGCCTGGGCAGTGGAGGAACAGCTGCACTATCCCTGGCTTCTAACCCTGAACTCACTGGGGAGAAATCTTTTCCTTCCTAATTGTGGGCTTACCCAGAGGGATGGCCAGGCCTCTGGTCTGAGGGGATGCAGGGAGATCTGTCACCCTGTGTCTGAGGCTGCGTGGTAGATGGAAGAAAAGAGCTCTCCACTCCCACACACCACAGCAAGGATGCTCCAGCCTGAAGCTAGTGGGACACAGGGGTGCCCTCCCAAGGCAGACCTCAGCTTGTCTCAGTTCGGGAGACACAAGCTCTGACACTACGGGCACTGAGCCCTTGGGGTTGCAGCCTCTGTAATGGAGCTCTGAGCCCTGGGGACATCTTGAGAAAGGAGCCTGAGGCCCGAGGGCTTAGGGGCAGTTGGGCAGGCAGTCTGCAGGGCCCTCAGTCCTAAGAGCAAAGGACACTTCCGGGGACACAGGACAGGTGAGCGTGGGTGGGGTGGGAGCACGCAGCCCTCACCCTCCTTGCACTCCAGTGCCACACGGGACTCCAGGCTGTCCATCTGCATCTGCAGCCGCTTCAGGGTGAGGTCGTTCTCCCGGGACTTGCGCTTATAGGCCACGAGGACAAGCACGACGATAAGCAGGAGGAGGCTGCCGCCTGCCGCGATGCTGATGATGGCCGGCAGCGTCAGCAGGCTGTCCGAGAGCACGCTCACGGAGCCTGGTGAGAATACCATCCCGCCCACGTGCACCTGCGAGAGGGCACGGTGAGCACAGGCCCTGCTGCCACAGCCTCGCCTCCACCCATCCAGGCCTGTCCACAGGTCTCGTTCCCCTCCCCCTACAGCCCCACCTCAACCCCGGTGTCCTCAGGGCCCTTCCACCCCGAGGACTCAGTGTTCACTCACCACGACCTTGTGCTGCCCGGTGAGGCTGGGGGGCTCGCACAGCAGCTGTGTCTCGGACACGGTGACAGCACACGGGGTGTCTCCAATCAGTACTGTGTAGTTGAGCTTGCCCCCGCCAGGGGCAGGTGGGCAGAGATTCTTGCCCTGTGGACACAGCAGTCTTAGCAGGAGTCTAGCCGGGGCCCTTCAGGAGAAGGAGCCTGGAATCTGACAGCCACCAGCCACCTTTCAGACAGAAGGCTGAGAGGATGGGGAGAAGGGGGCAAAGACCAGAGCACCAGGAGGGAGGTAGCGGTGGGGCCCCGGGGTGGGACAGGCCAGCTGAGCGCCAGCACAGCCTCAGGACCAGGCTGAATAGAACAGAACATACTTTAGTAAGAGGACCCGACACAGGATACACGCAGAGGCGAATGAACGAGCCTCTTGGGGTGATGCTGGTGCTCACCTTCAGGATGATGGGGGAGCCAGGCTTCTGGTCCAGGACACCAGTGGGGCTGAGCAGCTCGAAGCTGGGGTTGGGGTAGTAGGTGAACTTGGTGTCGTTATAGACCAGCAGCGACTGCACGTTGTTGAAGACGAACCCGAACTCGTCTGGCCGCTCCACGGTGTCCAGGCCGGGCCGGGGGTCCGCAGTCAGCGAGGGTGCCAGGCAGGTGAGTGTGGAGGTATTCACAGCCTTGCAAACCTGCAGCCCGAGCATGCGGTCAGTGCAGAGGCTGGTCCGTGGCTGCAGCTCTGCCTGAGTCCATCACCCGCCTGCTCCCACTGCGCGTGCGATGGAGTCTGTGGGGAAGGCTGGGGGCCATGGTGGCTCCTTACTCGTCACTGCCCTGTCACAGCACTGAGTACGAGCTTGCATGTGGGCCCTGCCCGGCCAGTGCCACAGGGCGTCCGAGGCACGCAGCACGAGCGCCCGCCCCAGGCAGGTAGGCCTGGGCGCTCCCTTGGAATACCGAGAGCAGTGTAGATGGACCACAGCAGCACCCACCTGGCCCGGGGCGGCCAGGCTAAGCAGACATAGGGCGGAGCATGCATGTGGGAGTCAGAGCTGCCCGTGTGCGTGGACAGTGTGTGTGTTTACTGCCTACGAGTGAGTGCGAATGTACATGGTGGAAGAACAAATATGTGAATGTGGAGTGCAAATGGTAGTGTGAGTCTGTGTGTGAGTGTGGGGGGTCGTGCGTCAATTCAAGTATGTGCATGGAGCAGGAAGTGTGGCCATGAGCCGGTGGTGGTGACAGGAAGGCCTCCATCTGAGGGTCTGTACAGGCCTCTCCTCCACCAGAGGCACTACTGATGGGCGGGCTGGGTGCAGACCCAGCTCACAGACCCGGGCTTGGGGAATGGGCCCCGCTCCTGGTGCAGTTGTTTGTCCCAGCCCATCCAAGGTCGCCTGGAGCAGGACCTGCCCAGTGCACTGTCTAGCAGCCACAGCTGGGTGGACATGATCCATACTCCACGCACGGAACAAGCCCATGTCAACACTCCTGTGCAACTTCACTGCCTCAGGAAGACAGAGGCGCCCAGCGCCCTGGGAGTCGTGTGCCTGCCTCCAGCTTGGCCCTCTGCTCTGGGAGCCCCCAGTCCTTTCATGCGTGGGACACAGGCTGAGCCATGTGATGGAGCCATCCTGCCAACTCAGGCAGTGACTCAGGCTAGCACGTGGCCCCTCAAGGCTCCAGCGGCAGGTGGGTACGGGTACTCACGCTGACGGACTCCTTGCCATTAAACTTGACTCGGATCCTGGGCTCCTGAATGACGTCCAGGTTGAAGCCTGTGATGGTCAGTGGAGTGTGGCCACTGGGGACAAGTGGAGGCTGGTCAGGGGAGTTTCTTTGGTGGGGGCCCCAGCACCTGAGCTGCCCCGGCGTCTCACCTGGCGATGCTCCACTCAGGCTCCACTCGCACCACCCGTGGGTCGTCGATGTACTCAAACTGCAGCTCGCTGTCCACATGGGCGCGGTCCACACTCACCGACAAGGGCACTGGGCCCAGCCCACCCGACGACGGTGGTGAGACACACATGATCTCATTCATTGACCGCCTGGTGGGGACAGCAGTCGTGAGGGGCTGGGCAGGTTGGTTGTCAGGTGAAGGGGTCTGATGTGGGCACGGTCCCCACTGGTGACTGGGGCCAGCACTGCCAACAGGGTAGGACAGGGAGGGGGACGACAGGCAAGCAATTTGGGACCCCATGCATTTCCTCAGTGGATATGTGCCCAGTGCCTAGAGTGCGATCACTCAGACTCAAGGAGCCATGACTGGAGAGTGCGCAGGTGAGCGCACAGGTGAGCACACAGCTGAGCACACAGCTGAGCACACAGCTGAGCACACGGGATAGATAGCATAGGTAAGCACAGAGGAGAACACACAAGCGAGTGCACAGGAGATCACAGGTGAGCACAGGAGAACACATAGGAGAGTACCCAGGTAAGCACACAGGTGAAAGCACAGGAGAGCACAGGTGAGCACAGGAGAACACATAGAGCACACAGGTGAGCATCTAAGAGAATGCATAGGTGAGCGCAAAGGAGCATACAGGCTTTGTTGTGGGTAAGGTCCCGCCAGCACACCATCTAATCCTGGGCAGCAGGCTCCCAGGGCTGTTTGGGTGTGGACACGGCAGAGTTCATTCAGCACAGGATGGCCTGTGGCAGGAGGGAGCCTCACCAGGCCATGGGGCACATGGGTCTCAAGTCTCTGTCCGCACTGCATTGACTGATGACACAGGACTCAGATCTGAGTCTCAGGCTGCTAACTATAGCCCCGAGTGCCCAGCTCCAGGACACCAAGGTTAGAAATTGACATGTGTACTTTCAGTGACTGGATCACTGCCACCAGGGTCCAGATGTGGTGCACGACATGGAGGGTTTGTGTTGGCAGTACAGTGACGTGTGCCCGAGCCTCCTCACCCATAGAACTCGCAGGTCTGATTGCCCAGGAACACGGTCACGCTGCTCCCAGCCCCCAGGTGATGGCCTGTGATGGTCACCATGGTGCCTCCAGATTCCGGCCCCCGACTGGGGCTGAGCGACAGCACGGAAGGGTGCTTTGGAGGAAGCAGAGCGAGAGCCCACTCAGGTTCGCCCGGGATGAGTGTGAGGGTGAGGCTCGCCGCACCCCCCGAGGGCCCCGGTGACCCTCACACACCCTCTGGCTGACCTCCAGAAATCAAAGCAGGAAGCAGACCTTCACTGGGTCCCCAGGTGCTCTGTCCCTCAGTGGGAATGGACCACCATGTTCCTCTGTGGGGAGAGGTTGGCTCCTACAAGCCCACATTGAGGAGTCTGGATCTCCCACTAGAGCCTGACTTGGGTCTGTCTCCACCATCCTCATGTGTTCCTGGCATCCCAACCCCCGGTGGCTCCCCAGGTGGGCGGCGTCCCTCCCCTGCCTGGCCGGGCCTCCTGGTACCTGCATCCCTGACACACTTACCACGAAGGTGTACTGCTGCTGGGACCTGGCTGTGAACTCGGGCTTACACTCGCCGATGCACAGACGCACGGGTCCTGCGCTGATGCCCCCGAGGGCGTGGCCCATCTCACAGACAATCCTGTGACGAAGCAGCTGGTGAGGCGGGACAAGAGTCCTGCCTGCCCACCAGCCCACGCAGCGTCCTACATGCAGGCGGGACCAAGGCCCTGGGGCCCAACCCTGACCTTCACCCTAACTCCTAAACCCTAACCCCAACCCCAACCCTGCCCGCCCTCGGCTCAGTGCCATCTGTCCATGATGCTGAAGCTGCTGGCCTCGGGCATCCTGAAGCCCTGCATAAAGGCCGGCTGTGCCCCCACATTTGTGAGACGCCCCTTATGTCCACAGGAGGCTGGGAAGGGAAGCCCTGAGTGACTGGGCAGCCCAGGACCCCTTGGAGTAGGAGTAACAGCTCATCTGCCAAGTGGAGTCAGTGTGGCTTGTTTCCTGCGGGGAGTTTCAGAAAGGGATGGACAAAGGGCCAGCAGCTGAGTCAAAGAGTTGCTCAGCCAGTGGGTGGGAGTCATTAGGTTAGTGGGGACACTGGCTGCTCAGGCTGGCCTGCACTTTGGCAGGACAGGCAGGGGGCCGGCAGCGCTCTTGGAACCGACTGCTCATGCCTTGTGATGCAGAAAGCTCCCAGGGGCCTCAGCTGCTCAGAGAGCCTGCAGGGTCAGTGCCTGGGCCTGGTGAAAACTGGCTGGTGTGAAGGAAGGGACAGAGACTGTGAGCACACAGCTGCCCAGGCCCGCCTCCTGGGATGCAGATGCACTGACCCCACAGAGTCCCTGCACTTTCCTCTACTGCGCCCCCCCAACCTCGCCTCTGGCCCCCTCACTGACCCCATGCTGTCCCCACACTGTCCTCCCTGTGACACTTAGCCTGACAGCTTGCTAGGATGCAGTCATGAAAACAGATCCTGCTTCGATGTAACAGAATATGCATTAGGCAGACATGCGGCCCTGTCTCCTATTCCTAACGGTGTGTCCTGGATAAGCGCTTCTATCTTGGGGGCCTTCACTTAACATACCAGGTGCCTACGTGAGGGCCTGGGGCTGCTGGGTCACACTGCCCTGCTTCACGGGTGAGCGGACATGGTGGAGGGAGGTGTGTGTGGGTCAGAGTCGGCACCCCAGGGCCCCAGTCTGACCGCTGACCTCTTTCTGGTCATCTGGGACTGGCCCTGCGGGGTGGCATTTGTGCCTTGAGCTCGGGGACAAGAAAGTGGGTTGCTGGGAGCATGGAAAGGGACCACTGGGGGCATGCACACATTCCTGACACGACTCTCCTCGCTGCTGAATGCCATGGAGCCAAGACCAAGGAAGGATGTTAGACAGCCCACACCTCCACCCTGGTTCACACTCAAAGTGAGGTCTGGTGGAAGTGCTGATGACCACATGCTCCCATAGGCTCCACACCTCTCACGACCCAGGCCCTGCAGACGGGGTGGCGCTGCCTCCCCCGCAGCCAAATGGACCCCTAGAATGTCTGTCACTCCTGGCCATGCCCTATGCCTTCTGTAATTTCCACTGACATTCCCTCAGCAAAACAAGTTAGTCTGTTCCGACATGGGCCCTGCTTGGGGAACTGAGCTGCATCAGAGACCCGGGAGCCAAACGAATCACCCCTGGGTCCACCATGCAGGTGCGTCCCTGTGGGCTGGGAGGACTGAGTAAGGGGACGGCAGGGCCACACACCACCCCACCCGGGGAGGCAGCGGATAGGACTCACTGCTCAGCGACGATGTAGCCCCCGGGAAGGGGCGTGCAGGGCACCCCGGCCACCTGCACATGCTGGGAGATCTCAGAGAAGTCCAGGCCCAGGTTCACGCCGTGGATGGTCACTCGAGTTCCGCCCTCAGGGGGTCCGGACACCGTCAGGATCTGCGGAGGGAGCAGGGTCAGCCCAGGGTGCTGTGGGGTCAGAGGCCTGTGACTGACATGCAGTTCTTCCCATTCCAGGTGACCCAGGGTTGCAGCGCCCTTTGTTAGACTACTAACTGGGGAGCCCTGTGCCTCTAACCCTGGCTGGTTGTCAACTGCCCACCTCCCTGGAACCTCAGACAGGCAGCCATCTGCACTCAGCGAGCAAGCTCTGGAGGATGCCGGGGGCATCCTGAGTTGGATGGGCAAGACCTGTTGTCAGAGCCACTCCTGTGTGCTGGCCACGAAGGGTCATGGTAATGGGTGAGGGGGTCAAAGAGTGATACCAAGGAGGAGGGAACAAAGGAGACCACCGATGCGCTGATGCAGTTGGAGAAAGTGAACTGGAGGGGAAGCCTAGAGGCAGAGGAGTGAGGGCAGTGCTGGAGGTGAAGATAGAGGTGAAGGGTGAGGCGAGAGAGGAGGTAATGGGTGGAGGTGAGGGCAGAGGTGAGGCACAGAGGCCAGGAACTGAGATCAGGGACTGAAGTTAGAGACTGCTGCAAGGATGACCAAAAATAGAAAGTGTGTTTGACATTGTTCTGCAGAAAAATCCTGTGACACATTCTGGAAGCAAAAATAACTAACTTCTGGACTTTCCAAGTTTTCCTGGCTTCCTGTTAGCAAGGAGTGTTATTTACTTTTTATTTCCATCCCCAAAATGCTGTCTCATTTTTCCTTTGATCCACGAGGAAAGGACTCCTCAGAAGCAGGTCAGATGGCGTAAGGCTCCCACCGCTCCACTGTGAGCCCCCACTGTGGGCTCACCTCCTCCAGGCAGGGTACAGACTCGAGTACTGTCCTAGCAGGGACATGGGTGCAGAACTGGAAGGGTGTACCTCTGGGCACGCTGTACACTTAAAAGCACACATCTCTCCTGGTTCACAGAGCGGGTAGTGTGAACGAGGAAGACCCGTTCTCTCGTTTCCTTGAGGGTTTTTGGGCAGAGCCTCTGGCCATTGTCCCTGCCCCTTGACACCATCCTGTCAGGTGTCCCTAGGGGACAATGAGTAGAGACGATGAGGACACGACAGTCGACTCCTGGGCTCTCAGCGAAGTGGCGTCGAGTCCCCACAGTGCCCGCCTGCCCACCTGCGCTGCAGGCCTCGAAGGGCTGGACTCCCGCCCAGGCTCCTGCAGCAGTTCCCCTGGTCTGTGCTGACTCCCATCTCCGGGAATAAGATGGATGAGAGAGGCCGGACTCAGAGTGAGGGGAGGGTTGGATGGGGCTTTGGGACAGTTAGATGTGAGAAGGCAGTGGCACCGTCCAGTGCCTTTGTCCCAGGCCATGGAACCACCCCAACTCCTTCCCAGACAGTGAGCCAGGCCGGCCTGCCGCCTGGATGCAGAACATACTGCAATCCCCTGCCCACCCACAATAAGCTCAAGAGATCGGCAGGCGCATTCTGGCCCCTACTTCAGTTTTAAAAATATATCCTTTTGCTTGCTGTTGCTAATTACAACCTTTCAGAAAACAGTGAAATGAGATCTTTCTGGAAAGTCTAAAAATACTCCCGTCTCACAGGTAGCATGGGTTCAGGGCCACCTTCTTGCTTAGCATGGCCACCAGTATGCCCCAGATGTCCAGGAATGCGGCCCCCGTGTCAGCACAGAGCTGCCAACAGCAGCTGGTTCTGCCAAGGGGACCTCTAACCTTTAAGGCTCACAGGTTACATTGCTGAAGACGCCGTCAGAGATGGTGGTTTGGGGACACTTGCTTCCTGCCAGCCCAGCCAACAGTTGCTGGACCCAAACAGAACACTCAGAGTCCTTGGTCCCTGCATGCTCTGCATCCAGGCACCGGGACCTGACTGGTGTTCAGGAGTCACGGACCAGGGGGCCACCACTCCTGGGGTCACCAGGGGCACAGCTTAAGACAAAACACATGTAAAAGTTGTGAATGTGGCCTTGACCCTCTTAGGATGCCCTGAGTCTCTGCCCCTGCAGCAGAGCCCATGGCCCACTGCACCAGGATATCTACACCCATATCTTCCCCTCCTCCAGGGCTCAGCATGGACCCATTTTCCCGCCTCCGACCCCAGCTGACCGGCCCCAGCTCTCTGCCGACATTACTGGAGGGCGGTGCAGTGCCATAGCCAGATGTCCCCAAGCATTCCATGCACCCCCGAACTCTGTGCCCCTGTCCTGCTCCGGCTCCTGTCCCCTGTGCCTCTGTCATGCTGGCCCACGCGGTGTCTCCTGATTGCAGGCTCCAGTTCCTGCAGGGACTTAACCTCTGCTGTGCCAAGCGACCTGCAGGGACACGTGCCCAACGGATGCTCATGGCTCTAAAGTCATCATGGCTCTGACGGCTGTGAGGCAGCCCCTCCCACCTGCCCATCATCAGTTCCCTGTGACCCCTCCCCGCCTGCAGCGTCCTGGCTTCTCAGAGCACACAGCCGGCTCTCCTGGAGTCGTTCTGACAAGAAGCCATGTGGGCACATGGCTCCAATTTAGTGTGTGTGATGTTCTGTGAGTGTGTGGTGCATGTGTGCAGTTGTGTGTGGTATGTGGAAGTGCACATGCGTGTACGTGTGTAGACATGTAATTATGTGTGTACGTGCGTATGTGTGCGTATGGGTGTGTGTGGCACATGTACAGTGGGGGAAGAAGACAGGGGAGCTGAGACAGAATCATCTGGCTTTATTTTCTGCTTACACTGGCCCAGATTTGGCCTTCGGGACCAAATCCACATGGTCCTGTGGCCCTCTAATCCGCTCCCTGCATAGTGTCTTGTCAAAAATATTAGCTGGATGTTGTACATGGGATCACGAGGGAACATCAGACCCCAACTGGGGAACATTGAACAAATACTGTCCTGATTGTCAACATGTCATGAAAGGCCAGGAGAGACTGAAATTGGAGACGTCACCAGGGAGCCTTGAGGCCCTGGGTTGTGACTTCCCGAGCTGTGTCAATGTGACCTCCTGATTTGACAATCGAATGTGGATACGTGAGACGCTAATTTTAGAGAACCTGAGAGGAGGGTATATGAAAATTCTTTGTACTAATTTTGTACTTTTTTTTAAGTCTGAAATTATGTAAAAAAGGAACTGCTAGGAAATGAAAATGACTTTTACAGGGAGAAGAATGTAGGAGTGGGCAGGGGGCACAGAACGCAGGACAGTATCACTGATCTGAGGGAAGGACACCTTTGGGCTGAGCCTGCTCCACTCCTGCCCACCATTCTGCCCTCCACGTCCGACGGCTTGGTCAGCAGCACATGGCAGAGACGCCCCCGCTTCTACCCTACAAACCAGGACCCGTGCTGGTCCACCTGCTGATGTGTCATGGGGACAGGCCCAGGAGCTCAGGTCCTCTGTGAGCAGCTGGCAGGTGAGGGGACGGGGTCTCGGGAGACCCTGTGTGGACAGTCCCCAGGTAGCAGGTGGCGGATCCAGCCATTTTGAAGATGCCAGTCTCTGCCTGATTTAGGCTTTCATCCCATAAAGTGCCCGTAGTGTATGACTGGTGAAGGGCTCATGCAGCCCCATTTCTGCCCAGGAAAGTCGCCTGCGTTACGAGGTGTTCAGAGCCCGGCCCTTGTCCCTGGGACAGGTGGGCCCCTGGCTCCCTGCACACTTGGTAACTTGCACCCGATGTACACCTCCCTCACCCAAGGAGCACAGACCAGCCAGCTGAGCCTTGGTCCCACCATCCCCATGTGCCGTCTCCCCGCCGTTCCCACCATCCCTGCCAGGACTCACCTCTGTGATCTGGGGGTGGGAGCACTTGACATTGCGGCTGGACCAGTGCAGCCAGGGCCCGGCGGGGCTGGCAGGGCAGTGGCGCTGGAGGGCGCACCGGCGCTCGGCGCTGCACCAGCCACACCGGAACTTGGGGTCGGCTTTCAGGCAGAGGCCACAGCTCTCCCGCTGGGCTGCACACTTGTACAGGTGGACTGCAAGAGACGCCACACAGGGTTGATGGGCTTCTTCACCTTGGCCTCGTCCTGCAGCCGATCCAGCTGTGGCCACGGGCATGCAACCCCGTGTCCCAGGCTTCTGAGAGTGTCCACCACCAGGGCTCAGCCTGGACCCTCCCGGATGCAGAGCACAGGGTGGCTGCTGCCGTGCCATCCATTCGGAGGCTGGAGCGCCCCACACTGCCCTGTGCTGTCTTTGAACTAAAGGGCTTTTTGCCTCTCACACAGGCCCACTTCCTACTTCAGGCACAGACCAGGACATACTCCACCTGGCCCTGGCGCTGCCGCAGGCCCTGAGCATGAAGGTCAGGGGCGCCCTGGGGGGCAGTCCTAAGAGGGGTCAGCCTGGGTGGAGGGAAAAGGACAAGGTTGGACAGGATGCTCACGGCCTGCAGGTGGACAGCATGTCCCAAGGGTACAAGGCAGACTCAAGCGTGTGAGCCCTGGCCAATGCTGGAGCTCACAGACTCCCCGACAGGTCTGTCTGGGTGCCGGGCTGAGCTCAGAGCTCAGCTGGGGCCTCTGGAGGCAAACCTGCAGCAGGACCCCAGTCCTGGTCAAGCAGTGTCTGGCCCTGTTGGGCCAGCCTGGGGGTCCTCCCTGCACAGCCCCTGCTCTGCCCCTCACCTAGCTCCTGGTCATTTGACATCCACACTCCCATGCCTGCGGCTACTCACGGGATGGGGGTTGAGGGGGGTGGGAGGGTCTGTGCTCACCTTTGAGGCCCCGAGGGTTGTCAATGATGAAGTTGCCATTCCACACCACGGCAAAGTCCACGGCCAGGCTGCTGACCTCTGTCCCGTCATACTGGTACTGCAGACAGAGAGCAGTCATTGCCTTCCCTCTGGGCCCTGGCTCCCAGCCGAGGGGGAACCCAGGGACCAGGGAACCTCATGGCCATGGAGCCTACAGGGTGGGCAGGTAGCTCTCGGGGGCACTCACCACACAGCCCAGTCCCTTCCTGCCCGGCAGCCCCTCCTCAGCCCACTGGACTATAAATCCAGTTCAGGCCCTCCTGGGGTCTTCTAGGATGTCCCGCCCACCTCCCCAACCTCTGTCCTGAGGCTCCTGTGGCTCCTGGGGACTACAGACCTGCCACCAGGGGCTCCTGCGGGGCTGGGATGTACCCTCCCTACATGGACCCCACGCCACCCCACACCTGCACCTCCAGGACCCAGCTTGCCCACCTGTGTTGTCCTACCCCTTCTCAATGCCTCCCCTTACCCGCGTTACAAGCTCACCACCCGCTGCGCCCCATCTGAGGGCACCCAGCTCTGACAGGAGCCAGTCCCTCAACTCCCCAGGGAGGCAGCTCCCACCTGTCAGCCGCCCACCCTGCAGATCCCTCGGCTGTTGGAGCCGCAGGTGAAGGATCTTCCCATGAGAGTCGTAATTAAATAGCTCGCTGCTTCCTGTTCGCCCGAGGACTGGCCCCGCTCTGCATTCACTGCCCCTACTCCTCTAGCCTGCCTGTCCCCGCAGTGGGCACAGGGCTGTAGGGCGGGTGTGTCTCGCCTCTCAGGCTGCAGGCAGCGCCCGCAGGCACCTCTGTCCCGTGGTCGGACCTGAAGGTTCTGGAAGCTCACCGAGCTGTTCTGGCACTGCACACTGGAGCTGTTGAAGCGCAGGGCGGGCACCCGGTGGACAGCCCCCTGGACGCTGAGCACACACTCGTAGCCTCGCTGGCCGGACTGCGGCTGCGGCAGGTTCCGGGCCTTGAGGGTGATGGGCCTGACCTCGCCCACAGGGATGAGGATCTCCTCCGTGGGCACCAGCTGGGGGCAGTCCTGGGTGAGAGGAAGGAGGATGTGAGACCAGCGGCTTGGCCACCCCTGGCTGCTCCACTCTTCTGTCTGTTTCAGTGAGTGCCCGTGGGAAGGCTCTGAGCCCTGTGACCAGCACCTGCTTGGCTCCTGCGGACCCCAGGCTGGGGGGCCCCATCCCAGTGCAGATGGAGCACCTTGGCACCACAGGCTAGACGGAGGCCCATGTCCACTGTCCCGGGACTTTCAGGCCAGACAGTTATGCTCATCGACTGGCCAGAGGAAGCCGCTCCATGTGGCGTGAAGGGCAGAGGGCAGCGGGCTCCACCCTGTGGAGATGCTGTACCCGGGCCCCCTCAGGACAGCCAGACCCCACTCCTCTGAAGGAACAGATGTCTGACCAGAAACTAAGGGGAGTTCCAGGCCACGGTGTGAGTTCCAGGACTCTTTAACATTTTTAATTAAAAGATGTTTTTAGAGTAAAAGTATTGCATCTACAAACTGACACAATTGTAAGCTATTTAAAGGTCACGTGGTGATGGTTCATACACGGATGTCAAGGCCTACTTCCTAGGGCTCACCATGGGGCAATGGCATTGCTTTCAGGGAGTCAGGCTCAGAGCCCCAGACTGGGCAGAGGCTCTGGGAGGGGTGGCCCCGGGTGCCTCCCAGTGTTGTCTCTGCTGCTGAGAAATCAGGACAGACTCTTGTTCCTAGACAAGGGTGAGTGGGTACACAGCGTGAGAGCCAGCCTATGGCCACCGGGGAGTAAGGACGGAGACAAGAAGCATATCCAGAGGGGCACCAGGAGCCCTGACTGGTGGCTGATCGGTGGACAGAGCAGCAGAGATGGGAAGGTGGCCGAGACCCAGAGCCAGCATCCATGCCCACATGGAGGCCTGGTCACTGCACCAGGGACACTCTAGCTGTCCTGTCAAACTAGGAGCAGAACCACGGGTTTGGGACTTGGGAGCGGTGGCGTGAGAGACATGGACAGTGGGTTAGCTGAGATCTGCAGCCCAGTGAAGGCTCTGAGCCACGCCAAGCCACCCACTTCCCAGCCCCAGTGCCCTACTGCTGTCTCCCCAGACCAGTTGCTGCACTGGCCCCATGCAGTCTGGGCACGGGTGTAGCCATGTGGCATCTTCTCACCCATGGTGAGCTGGCTTGGAGTTCCGTGGGGAGCGACCGCAGGGCCCAGTGGGGTTCCCTCAGAGGAGGGTGCTCACCTCGGGGATGTTGATGCGGCCCTCCTGAAAGGAGCAGGTGGTGGGGTCGTGTGTGCAGAGGCTGCGGTACTTGCACCAATGGCAGTGGAACGCACTGTTGACACATGACAGGCACCTGCAAGGACAAAGCTGTGAGGAGGGTAGAGGACCTGCTGCCTGTCCCACCAGGACCCCTGAACCCCACTGGAGTCGTGGATGGTCCCTCCAAGGTGTGCATGGAGGGGCATGAAAAAGCACCAGGAGACTGGGGTGGGCTGCTCATGAGAACCGACACTCGTATTTTTGGAGCATTTCGAGTAGCTGACCTTGTGTTGGAAGAAGGAAGTTACGTATGGAGAGTGCTTGTACCCTGGGACGCCTGGCACCGTGACCAGGCTGTCTGCTCTCCATGTCAGCCTCTCTGGATGCACCAGCACCTGGGAGATGCCACTGGGCCAGACTGGACACTGACACTCCTGCCTCCATGGCTGCTGTGAGCAGGACCTCGCCTGTGCAGGGAAAGCTACCACCTTCAGACAGACGAGCCTGTCATCCACAGGTCATCCCTGTCCAGCGAGAACGTGCGTAGCACGAGGGCTTGAGAAGTACAAGGCTGAACTGAGCATCCTATTCAAGCTCTGTGTTCACTCACTTCTGAGTGCTGACATCTGTGTCCGCGTCACTGGCTTTGGGGAGGGGCTGAATTTAGGGATGCGGCCTTCCTGGCGGCCTGGCTGCAGCCCCTTTCTCCCACAGGCATCTGCACTCCTGCACGTGGGACACACCATGTGATGAAGTGGCTGCGACCCCAGTGCCCCTGGTCCAGCCTCTCATGTGGGCTCCTGGTCCCTGAGGGGCTGACAGGGAGTGCCGGGGCCTTCTTCACTCTGCATATGCTCAGAGCCTTTCGTCCTGAGCTGAGGTTACATGGCTGGACCTTGATAACCCCTCCTAGCTCAGCAAGTCGATGATGAGGGTGATGGGGCCTTGGACAGGCCCCCGCTGACTCCCCTCTGGGTCAGAGGTGGAGGGAGGCCAGAGGAGGGATGGTGGTCATGATATTCTGATCTTTTTGCTAATACCTAGGCATGAGAGCACCTGGTTGCCACAGCAACATGGGGAAGGTCGTGACATCATGCTGGAGATGAGGATGTTGTTGGGAGCAGGACCCACCACCTCTGCATCTGAGTGGGGTTAGGAGGTCCGCTCTTTAGCTGCCGGAGTCCCCAGGCCACGTTCCCACATGTCCCGTAATTCCAGGCACCTCTGTGGATTTGTCTACTGGGCTCACCTGTCTGCCCTCCCTGCTGTGAGGACCCTACTCCAGCAGAGGGGAGCGCAGGCTGGCCAGCATTAACAGGAGTGCTGCCTCGAGGAAGCAGGTGTAATAGGCCTGCCCCTACAAGCCCACCGGCCACAGCCAGGCCTGCACTCTGCAGGGTCTGCCTGCCTGCATCCGGGTCCTGCCTTCACCTCATGTGGCCTTGAGTCCCCTCCATCGAAGGCGCCCGAGTGCAGGGTATGGAAGGGGCTCCGAGGGCATTCCTGACACACCCGCGCTGCTCTCCGCTCAGATGACCTCTGCTCCCACATGGCTTTGGAACCTGGCCTCCTGGGCACCCACAGGAGGTGTTGCTGCTGGGGTGCCTGAGGCTGCTGCTGTCCTGACCCCTCTGGAAGCCAACACTCTCCAGGACCCCTCCGAGGGAGGCTAGTTTAGATCAAAGTGGAGTTGATGTTCCCAGCTGCTGTCCCCCTTCTTTCGCGGGTCTGACTCCCTGCACTGCCTACTTCCAGGTTCCAAGCTGCCAGAACCAGCCCAAAAGGAGCTTCTCCTGAATGCTGGGCTCCAACCCTTCTTCTTTCCACTGCCTCGGCTTCAGAGCAGGGTGGTGCTGGGCAGAGGGAGCCCACTGAGGTCGGCCCGGGGGAGCAGGCAGGGAAGTATCCCAAGAGTGTCCAGGCCCCGGGGGGTCGCAGCAGTGAGGACACAGAACCCCCGCCCCCCCACACTTTGCAGAGCCACAGACGGCACTCACAGTGGGTGGGCACTGCAGTTGTAAAACTTGAATTCTGTGCTGACGAACCTCCGCCCCGTCTCCCTTGATCGCAGCTGCAGCTCCAGGCCCAGCCAGTCTGGGAGGAGGAGGACAGTCAGTCAACCACCCTGCGCAGGCGTCCAGCTCCAGACTTCAGGAAAACGCGGGGCCCGCCAAGCAGCCCGTGGAGCCGTGGTGAGCTGCCTCCTGCCCCCACGCCCTGTCTACTGACCACCTGGACACAGCCCTGAGGGAACCCTTGTTGCCACATGCTACCTTGGTCCAGGGCAATGACAGGGACATCCTTGGGCCCAGGCGACATGCAGATGACCTGGCTCCCAGACACTTGTCCGTCCACCTCAGTCAGGTTCCCAAAGGCGCAGGTGACGCCTGCAGACAGGTCTGGTGCATCGCTGACCACCAGGCTGAGCTGTGGGGAAGCAGAGGGTCGGGACGGAGGGAAGATGTGGTGGGGAGCCCTGGGGCCAGAGACTCTCTTGCCCCTGCGGCCTCATCTTTGAGGGGCTGGTCTAGGACACCAGGCATTCTGGCAGATGCAGGGTGAGCACCAGGGAGCCCAGGGCCCCAGCTCACACTTGCTTCAGTACTGCTCCTGAGTCAGCACCCTGGCACTTTTGTCTGCTGGGGACATGGCTCCTTGATTGTCTGTCATGACCACTGGGATGGTGGATGACAGCTAATCCCATTCCCGGGTACTATCCTGGATGCACGTAGAGGTTTACTGCTTTCTGCTTCTCTGAACCCTGGCTGGGCTCCCAAGAGCAGAGCAGGGGCCTCATGGGGCTTCAGGCACCAGAGGAAGTAGAAACAGACATCTGAGGCTTGGATGACAGCGGTTGCCACCTTGGAGTCTCGTAATCTAGGGGTCCTGAGGTTTGCAGTCTTTTCAAGTGTGAGCACCCTCCTTTAGCAATAATGTCAGGATGTCCAACACCTAATGACAGAAGCTTGGGGACAGATGTGCTCTTTGCCCACTGAGCTTGGGGAGGTCTGGTCAGGGCCATGGTTCTTGGGCTCCTGAGCAGGCCAGGCCCTGTGTCTCTTGTCTTGTGTCCATGGGGCTCAGAGCCTCATGCAAACCCCTGCTGGTCCCTCGGCCCGAGAGAGCTGCACCTCTGGCGGTCAGGGCTGTCGTGGAAGTCCCTGCAGTTCCCGAGATGCCCGGCTTCCAGAGCAGGCCAGCACGAGGGCTGAGGGCGAGGGCAGGGAGGGTGCTCCACGCTGACTGTGGTTGTGTCCCGTCTCATCTGTCTCTGTCTGTCTCACACACAGACAGGAGGTGAGAGGGCACAGGCAGAAAGAGAGGACGTGTCCCTGGTGCTGACTGCATTATGTCATGTGTGCTACACGCAGACGTAAATCACAGAGCCACGACTTGTGGGTCGATGGGGAACGAGGCACCTACAGCTGGTAACGGGTGCAGGTGTGAACGCAAGGTTTTCAGGAGCCAGCCACAGGTGTGCTGGGACCCTGTGCACCCTGGGGCAGGGGGTGGGGTGTGCTTTGGGCTGCACCCAATTGCCACTCACCAGTCGGCTGTGCTCGGACACCGAGATGCTGCTGGGGTGCACCTGCAGGCTCACACACTGGCTGAGGCTGGCAGCAAAGCGGTGAGGTTCCCGGGCCCGCGGGCACCCATCCCTGCGTGAGCACCTGAGACACAGAAGCAGGTCAGTCCAGGCTCGGAGCCATCCTGACTGGGATGCTGCACAGAGCCACTATCGGCTGCACTGTCGGCCAGTGGGGGCTGGGCTCCCAGCCGTTTCCCTTTCATTGGGGGCAGATGGAGGAAGAGGGCTTAGGGCCCAGGTGAAGGCCGGAGGGGGGCCCCAGAACAGCTGAGAGACTATTGCTGTATATGTGTGTGTGTGTGTGTGTGCGCGCGCGCGGGGGGTCAGTGGAGAGGGAGGCTGTTGGGTCAGGCCCAGGAGCTCAAGTGGTGGCTCTGAACACGGGCTCCAGACCCAGGTCTGGCTTCTGACCCAGACCCATGGCTGTGCCCTCCACCAAGTCACCAAATTGCTCTGTGTGTCTGTTTCCTTGAGTGTCAGGTGGAGGGTGACTGCAGCCTGACCTCACAGCCGGTGTGAGGGTTAAATGGTGCTGTATTAACATCAGATGATTTTAATATCCCTCCTCTTAGGAGAAATGAAAATCCCGGCAGGGCCTTTCACTGGGCAGTGCCCGTTGTGCTTGCTGGCTAATGGTCCTTCGGAGGAAGGAGTGTGTCTTTCATCGGGATATTTGAATGCTGTGGTTTGAAGAAATGCCTGGGACAGGGATACAAATGCCTGTTACAGGACCTGTGGCTCTGGCCCCTCTGCCCAGGAGGCAGCCCGGTGACACCTGTGTCCCGGACACACTCCAGGGCTGGGGGCACCAGGCAGGAGTCCACCCTCCAGCAGGGGTCCGCCCGCCCCTCCCCTGACACATAATGGGTCTAAATAGGAATGCTGTCAGAGGAGAGAGTTATGGAGGTTTAAGTGAGTCCTTAAGATAGCTCTAAAGTGAGCTCTTGACTAGCCCTTTATCTCATTGACTCACTGAAATGGCTCTTTTTATCAAACTATTTATGGCAACAGCCCTAACAGAGATAAATAGCCTTGGAGACAATAACACCCTCGCAAGTACAGGCCGGGGAGGCAGGAGGGTTTCAAGTCGTGGCGGCTGCATTGAGCTGAGGATGGCTGCAGCAGAGCGCCCTGGGCGTCCATCGCCTGGCAGTCTGAGGGCGGGGGCAGAGGGACTGCTTAGGGTGCAGGACAGGGAGCCCCTGCCAGCAGAACAGAGGGGAGCTGGACTGCTGGGGCTGTGTTCAGCGTGGAGCCCAGACTGCAGGCCCACAGGGTGCTCTGGGCCCGGAAGCTGGGCATTGGGTTGGTTGGGGTGTTGGGGGAGCACAGGCATCCCTGCTGTGGAGGGTACTCCTCGTCACTGTCTCATGTTCCACACCAGAGAAGGGCCTGGGCACAGGGGCCGGGAGGGAAGGTGGACATGCCACTGCAATGCTGGGCTCCAGGCACCGGGCCACAGATGACTCCTGAGAAGACATCCTCTCAAGGGAAAGTGATCAACCCGCTAAAGGGAACCACTGTTGGTCACCTCTACTGCCCTGGGCCACCATCACACCTGATCTGAACAGCATTGCCATCGGGTTTGGGAAGAGCATTTTTTGGTGGGGAAGGCAGAAGAGGGCTTTTTTTTTTTTTTTTTGCAAAGCTCTGGGGCATCCCACCTCCAAACCCAGGAGCTCAGGGCTGTTGGGTTCAGATCCAGGCCGGGTTTTACATCTGTGTGCGTCCCCGCCTCCTGCCCGCCCTTCCCCCCGCCTCCTCACACCTGCTGCAGGGCTGGAAGCCAAGGCCTTGGTGGGACCCCAACTCGCGCCTCCACCAGCCCACACGGTTCTGGAGATGTTTGCTGGCAGGCGCCCAGCCAGGGGCTTCCAACTCTTCACACAGCCCTGAGCCCCTGTAGACCTTCTAGCCCCTCCAGTCTGGGGCCTTTTCTCCCCGCAGGGCCCTGGAGTTAGGCCAGATGTAGTTCGGTCTGTCTATGAGCTGGTTTGGGGGTACGCCGAGTGGAGTGGGGTCACAAGGAGAAAAGTCTGGGACAAGAATGGGGACGGACAGCAGGCGTGCTGTGGCTGGGCCCCAACTCGTCCTGGGCCCCTGTGGCCGGCCCTGTCGCTCACTTGCAGCCACGGGGATTCCATTCTGTCCTCACGTGCCACCTGAGAAGGTGCACTGCCCACTCAGTGGTGGGTGGGGTCTACCGTGCCCATGGCAGCTGAGCACCCCGACTCTGGCCGGAGCCCAAGTCCTATAGCGGCCTGATCTGATGGTGCTGCCGGTGGAAGCCTATAGTGGCCTGGTCTGATGGTGCCGCCGGTGGAAGCAGCCCAGATGGAGCCCAGAGGAAGCGGCCTGGAAATTCCCGTGGGAAGGAAGTTCCTCTCCTGAAACCCGCCGGATCCCTAGCACCCAGCACCGGTGTTCTTGGGCTCAGGACGCCCTGACTTACATGTTGTGCAGGGCGCACCAGCCGCAGTGAGGGTCCCCTGAGCTCAGGCACTCCCCGCAGGTGGTGTACTGCTCGCACGACTCCACTGGGACCCGGGTGACCTGGCGGAGGGAGAAGGTATGTGAGCTCAGAGTTCAGATGTCGGCCACGCAGGCACTGCTGCCTCTGGGCACCCTTGACTCGGGGTCCTCCGTGTGCCTCGGAGGGGAGTGGCCTCGTGTGCTCTGCCTGCACTGGTGTGTCCTGTGGCGCTGGGTGTCACTGTCTGAGCATCCTCAGCTGGCCAGGCTGAGACTCCTGTGCATGGAAACACCTGGAGAGAGCAGGAGAGCTCCCCATCAGAGCACTCAGAGCAGCCCCTCTCTGCTAAACATGCGTCCACACCCACTGCACTTAGTGCTCCCACTTGTCCACGCCACCGGCGGAGGCACTGTCCCTGGGCCGGCTGCAGAGGGTGTGCAGACTGGTGCCCACAGAGGCACAGCCCTGTCCCCACATATGTGGGCCTGCCTGTGGGCACCTGACTCGCCTGAGGGCCATCTGGTGCATCTGGGACCAGCTGCCGCTGGGCAGGAAGCTGCTGGGTGCATGGGCTCCTGTGTTGGGTGCAGGGGTCCCAGTACAGCTCCTGTGGGTGCAAGTGGGTGCGGTGGGCAGGGCGATGTAGGCGGAAGGTCTGACTGATCCTCTTTTTACTGTCCCCACCTGTCTTGCCTGTGGACACACTGGCCCTGGGGTGGCGCGGCCTCCAGAATGAGGGTAGGAGCAGTTTTAAGACCTCACTCTTCAGATGATAAGACAAGTGTGGAGGAATAAGGGCCAACTTTGCCATGCAGTTTGGAAAACAGGCTGTGGGGAGTCACATCCATTGGCTCTCATGGACGAGCTACAGGGTTTGTGTCAGCTCCGTGTCCCCCACCTGACAGAGCTGTCCCAGCCAGAGCCCCTTCACAGAGTGGTGAGGGGGCCGCAGGCCAGGACCTAGGCTGTCCGTTTGGGCCAGGTCAGAGGACAGTCCCAGTAGAGGCCGCGGCGTGTCTGAGGCAGCAGCGAGGCCTTGATGAGCCTCAGGAATCAGCTGGATAACTACGGGAAGCCCCCTTTAGGACAGCCATGGGTGTGGAGTGGGTGGAGGTGGCTTTTCTGGGGGCGCGGCTCTCCCAGAAGGGTGTGCCGATCTTCCTGATCCCTCCCAGGGTCTGCTCTGGCCCAGGGTGCCAGCTGTCCTGGAGGACCACCTCCCGAGGGACTTCCGCCCCGCAGCCTCCACCACAGGCTCGGGCTCCTGGGATGTCTGCATCTGGCGAGAAATGACCACAACTGTCTGATCGCACTCAGCCGTCTGTCAAAACACAGCCGCTCTCAGCAGCTGGGCGCGGGCCTCAAAGGGCCCTGTGTCTCAGCCACAAAGGCACTTTCACGCCAACGCCAGAGCAGAGCCATCCCCCAGCACCACTGAGCTCAGCAGGGCTTTCCTGCTTCCTGGGCCCTCCTGGTGGGAATTTTTATTTAATGCACTGTGTTGAAGGTTGAAGTGAAACAGGACACTTATGGGGACTGAGCCTTGAGTCCCCTCCCCACCCACCCCAGATCTCACAAAAAACACAGAGCAGAGGCTGCTGCTGGGCGGGCCTGCGATCTGCAGCCCCTCCCCAGCCAGCACCCAGCACCCTCCCGGCAGTGGCACCACAGGGCCGGGACCCAGGTCACGCATCTTTGGATGCAGAAGGGGAGGAAGCCGCGTGCAAACACTCGTGTCCCTGAAGCAGTGGGACAGATCTGACAAGACACAAGGGCATGGAGGATCGAGACACAGTGTGGAAAAGAGAACAGGGCCATCACACGAATCTCTTCAACATGCAGGAAAGAGGAACTTCCCGCTGGTGCTGGGCCTGTGGGATCTGTTCGGGGGCTGGAGGCTGGCCTGGGGTTCTGGGACTCAAGTGCTGGACTTCAAGGTGGTGATATTTACAGGGATGAGAGTCGCAGAGGGGAGCAGTCATGAAAGCAAGCCTGGGGCAACCTCCTCAGGGAAGTTGGACAGGGCTGGGGGCAGGTGTGGCCAGCAGAGGACTCGGGGCATCTTGGGCAGGACTGAGAACTCAGAAGGCCTAGGGGTGCCCCTGGCCCTGTCCCCGCCCACAGGCCCCAGGCCACATCTCCTGGAGCAGCCAAGAGAGCAGCCCACTGACTCACAGCCTTGACAGGCTGTGATGGGTCAGACACTCAGGACCCAGGTGCTGGCCAGTGCTCCGAAAGCACAGGCCCCACAGAGGGGAATCTGAGTGTCAGGCAGGGATGAAACTGCTTGGGACCATGGAAGGTTAGGCGTCTGGGGCGGGGCTGTGGGTCCAGGATGGTTGCACCTGGGCCAAATGCCTAGACACCAAGAAGGAAAGAAGCTTCTCCTGGAACACATCCAGGGTGGGGCACCGTCACATGACTCAGGCTCAGTGGGACACTCAGTGCGTTAGTGTCCTAACTATGGGACCTCCACCCTCCCAGGGGCTTGAGGGGCTGGGCCGCGGCCACCTCACCTGGACTGGTGCTGTGCGCCTCCTGCCCGCGTTGCTGTGCAGCTCTCTGCTTGATCTGCCTGGTAATTACGCCTTTAATGAATGTAACTGTCCCATTAAGTCATTTACTTAAGAAATAGTCTTAATTAGAGGTGACTCAGGCTGTGCTCCGGCTCCTGGCCGCGTCTCAGGCTCCCTCAGCCTGATTCAGTGGAGTCAGGTGCGGGGGCAGGTGAGCAGGGAGGGAGCATGGGGGCTTGGGGCCCCACCCTCCTCCTTCTGCACAGGGTGGGGGCCAGCACAGCAGGCGACGGCAGGGGACCGCAGGGAAAGGGGTCAGCAACGATGCTGTCAGACTGCAGTGGGAACAGGTCCCTGAAAGGCTGTGTGAGACCCTGAAGAGCTGGCTGGCCTAGGTGTCTGCCCCATGGCATAAACTCACCCCTCAGGGAGAGGCGCCTGCTGGTGGCCAAGGAGCCACAGCACTTGGAAGTGAACGGGGGTAGAGACTCCTGTCCTATCTCTATCACCAGGAGGCCAGAGGACCTGGCTCTGGGAACCGGAGGGTGCACGGAGGATCCTGGGTTGTGGACAGAGCACGGTCGTCTGATGCAGGCTGTGCTTCCACACAGCCGTGGACATCCACGCTGACATGGCGCTCACCGCTTGGACAGGCGCTAGGGGTAAGGCGTTTTAAGAACAAAACTGAGGACGTGAGTCATCTCAACACATGGGGACTGATGTGGGCAGAGGGCAGTGGGCCACCAGCTGCCACTCACGCACTCTGCTCTGTGTCCTGCAGGGCAGCCCACCTGCTGTCTCCAGACACCTGCTGTGCCCTCCCACGTGGCTCCCTTTCCTCCCAACAGGCTGAAGAGTGTGTGAGGGTCTGGCAGGCTCCTGCTGCTGCCTCTGTGGTTGTGGGTGGAGGTGATATGTGCACATGCTTGTATGCCTCACAGGGTCTCAGAGGAGACACCGGGTTCCCGGTGGGAGCCAAGGACAGCCGGGAGTCCTGCTCCAGCTGCCCAGGGTGTAGGCGGTAGAGCAGCACATCCAGTCAGTACCAGGCACCCTGTGTACCGTTCTTAAATCTGCATGGAGCATGACTGCCCTGCACATGTGATGTCCTGGAGGGCACACCTCGTCTGCTCCCAAGTACTCATAGCTGTCAGGAGACAGACAAACCCCGAATCACAGGGAGAGAGTCGTGCTGTCCCTGAGGGGTGCTGGCGGCACAGAGAGCATATCAGGGAATGCTTCCAGGAGGCAGTGTTTGGTCATGACAGTCTTAGCTGGCAAACCAAAATAACTCCGAGCAGTAAGACCTGCCTCTGGAGGAAGGTTCTGGCTCAGCCCTAGGTCCCTGCCCATCACTGAGTCCTGCAGGCAGGCCGGCCTCCGCTCGCTGCAAACCGCTGGTTCCCTTCCTCCAGGCATCTTTCCTGGACCACTGCTGCCCTCTGGCTCCTGTTGAGAATCCTGTACACGCGCTGTGCTGCCATCTCTGCCGTCTCCATTACCGTAGGGCTTGCTCTACTTCTTGACCTGAGACCCTGCAGCCTCAGCTTCAGTCCTGTGCACGAACAAGGTCCGCAACACCTGCTGAGGTCTAATCACGCTTGCTGCTGCTGCGATGTGATTCTGAGCTTCCCGGGTATGTGTGCAGGACCTGCAGGCCTGCAGGTGTGGCTGGCTGTCATGTGACAGGAGGATCCTCCACTTCACAGACCTGATGTCTCTGCCTCAGCATGGGCATGGATCCCGCAGAGGAAAGTGTGAACTCAAAGAGCTGGCTCAGTCCCCTCTTGGCCTGCTGAGGGCTTCGACATCTGCAAACATCATTGCTGCCAAGAAGCTGGACTCTGTTGAAACCCTGAGCAGAAGTTGGGGTGCCTGCACAGCCCCTGCCTCCTAGGTCATCTCACGAGCCTCCTGCCCAGCACCCTGGCCTACTGGCCCAGGTCAGTGCAAGGAAGGGCCCCAGGGAGAAAGAGGGGCTCCTGAAAGTCTGGGGGAGTCCTGGGCTGCTGCAGCCAGGCTGCCCTTCACACACCAGGGATGTCTGAGAGCTCCCGGGGCACAGGGATGAGTGGATACGTTAGGACGAGGGCAGCTGTGGGTGTGGTGGGAGAAAGTGCAAGGAGATTTTCCGGGGCTGGGGACGCAGGAAGTCCCAGGATCCAGAGGACCAAGCCTGGAAAGGATATAGTCGCCAATCGGAGAGCAGTGGACACATGAGAGGAACAGGCCTGGGTCAGGGTGGCTGTGAGCAGACATCAAGCTGATATTAGGGACGGCAAGCTTCAGCTGTGGCCGGGGGCTGACTTATCATTCCAGGCGACAGGAGTGCTGTGTCCATGTTGGGGCTGCGCGTCTGCTGCCAGCCTGGCTTGAGCGGGGGACAGTGGCCAGAGAAGGCCAGAGTGATGACCACATGGACAGGAATGGTCTTCCTTCTGGGGACACATGGGCAATTTCCTGATAGCATGGACTTTCAAAAAGGAGGATTTTAGGCAGCATCTCTCCCACACCTGCAGCCGTCCTTCCCAGTGATCAGGGGTGGGGCTGAACCCCGGTAGCAATGGGGCCTTACAGAGGCCTGCCCAGAACGGCTGCTCTGCAGTCCAGCTGGTCACCATCAGGACACGTGGGCTGCCCAGGGACACCAGGACTGGTGGGGAGCCTGTGCTTCCGCTGGCACTGTCCCAGGGTTTGGCTGAGGCGGCCACCAGTGCTGGGGACAGAGGACGGCGGAGTGCTGGGAGGGAGAGATACACAAGATTCTATGCCTTTTCTTTTTTAAAACAGGTACTTAAGAAATTAATCAGAGAAATAATCACCCAGTTCTGAGTCTCTTTTATTTGATGCATGCTGGGTCTGCTGGAATAAAGGGGAATTTTTAAATAATTTTGGAGTTATAACTGATGTAATTAGGTGCTCAGTGAACACTTAGCATCGAGCTGCATTTATTAAAATTACTGTTTTAATCAGAACATTGCAGAGAATCATTAATAATACAATGCCTGAGTCCCTGGAAGCCGAATTGACCTAGACTTCTAGGCACTTGAGAGTAAGCTGGCTCCGCCTGCACAGCAACAGAGGGGTGGTGGTGGGCGTCAATTCAGGGGCTACAGCCCATCCCCCACTTGGGGACAACCTGACGCAGGTCCGCAGGGACAGCCTGGCCCCTCACCCGCACATGGGCAATTGTCCACGATTCCCTGCTGCTGAGAAAGCACTTCTGCAGCCCCCGCACATGTGCTGCGGGACAGACGGCGAGGGGAGTATCTCCCTGGAGTGCCATCCTAACCCACGTCTAACCCTTAGGGATGCCTGTGGGCAGAGCTGGAGCAGGCAGGGACCTGTGTCCTGAGATGCCAGGCCCCATGGGGATGTGGGGAGCACTCTGAGGCCCAGGTGTCACAGGGCCTGGTCACACGGACTCAGGATGGAGTCACACGGTGGCTGAAGCAGAGAAAGTGGGGCATGGGTGCGGGGCAACGGCGAGAAGCCCATAGCCATCGGCTGCTCTGCACGTCCATGCCCGTCCATGTGCCCCAGCCCTGTCACCGTTCCCAGGGCTCTGCCTCCCACTTTCTGGAAGTGGACACGCGGTTCCCGTGGCGGCTCCTCTCACAGAGCACTAGCCACGGCTCACCCATCTGCAGGGTGTCAGCTCCTTCCGAGCTTTCTTAACTCAGACCCGGGAGACAGGACACGGCTCGATGTGCGGCCCTGAAGCATGTCCCGGGGCACCGTACCATCAGGGTGACATGTTCCTGAACTTGTGCCTGTGGGTCACACTCGCCACACGGTGACACCCCCGACTTGTTTTACAGGTAAAGGTCACCATCACTGCGGGTATGTCCCCAAGGTTAGGACTGCAGCCTTAGGGCGCAGGCCCAGAGGCATGCCCAACCATCTGAACCCAAAGGGCTCAGCTGCCATAGGTGACAAGCGGGTGGGGGAGGCATCCTGGAAGCTCGCTGGGTTTCAGGAACTGCGGGGGTCTCAGGCTGACAGTAGGGTTGGAGCCAGTGAAGGGTGACAGGCTGTCCTGCTCCTCAGAGCGCCCTTGGCTGATGACTGGTGACCCTGGGAGGAGGACTGGGAAGCGTGACTAGAAGCTTCGCTGTCCTGGGCTCCAGTCTGCATCGTGAGCATGCAGTTCTGCCCCTTCCTATGAAAGTTGCTTCTCAGACCCTGTGATTTGGGATGTGTCATCGGTTCTGGAGGGACAGTCCCCAGGGCCCGCTTCTTGTCCCTGAGCAATGGCTCAGCGCCATTCTGATGGGTGACTGTTGGTTCTGTGGGGCATGAGGTGCTGGGCACGTGGAGGTCGTTCAGGAGCTCCCTGCCCCCAGGGAGTTCCTCCCGGCATACATGGTGCCCGCCTGTGACGGCACCCCCCTGTGACAGGGCTCATTCCCAGTCCTGACCTGAGCCTGCCTGGCTCTCCGCGCCAGGCGGCCTGTGTTCTGGAGGCTTCACCCGCGGCCTCTTTTCTTAGGGAGCGCAGCTGGAACACCGTCCTTGTGGTTAGTGCCCGATGCCCAGGGCTCATCTGGACCATAAAGACCCTTTTAGGAAGTGACTTGAGTGTGCCCTGTTCTCGTTCTCCCGAGCATCGGGCCCATCCTATGGCCATCACTTCAGGGAATCCCTGTTTGAGGTAGTTAAGACGGCGAGGTGATGGCCATCAGCTAGAGGAGACAGCAGGGCTTCAGATGCACTGAGGGGAGCTATCCTCCTGTGCACCCCTCCCCCGAGGGCAGACACGGGCCCAGAGTCAGGCCACCTTCCGACTCAGCACCTTTTAAATCCTGCCTAATGAAGTGAAGGGAAAGAAGAATTGATGGCTAACATGAAGCCTAGATCACTCCCTGTGGAAAGCTCGTGCTGATGCCGGGAACTGAGAAGGCTGAGCTGGGCCCTAAACCCCTTCCCCACCAGGGGTGCTGGGACACCAAGGGGTGGCGGGGGGTGCTGCGGGCCACAAGGAGGGGCACGCGCCAGCCCCTTTACTGTTTCAGGAAGCCGCTTGGGTGTGCAACAGTGTGTGGGCCTGTCCATCAAGGCCCCTGGTCTGCTGGCTGCCTGTCACTTGTCACTACAAGGTCCCTGCACAACGCGGCCGCTCACCGAAGCCCAGTGCCGCAGGGTCGGAGGTGGTGGCCTGCTGGGCCCAGGGGGCACGAGGGGCAGAGCACAGCCTGGGGCCAAAGACCAGGACACAGTTCGGGGGCTCCTGCGTTCCTGAGGGGCTGGCCTGCCTTGGTTCACACTGGCCCACCACCAAGGCTTCCTTCCCAGATAGCCAGGCCACAGGGTCCCCCGGTAGGGTCCCGAATGGGTGGGGGTGCAGCAACAGCTCAGTGTACCTCAGCTTTCCGCCTGAGGGGCTGTGCGTGTATTTGCCCACAGGAGGGTGGTAGTCACCCCTCTGCTGGGCCTGGTTGTCCTGGGTGGCCCCTAGGCCTGCCCACTCTGCTTTGTGCTCTTTACCATCCCTCTCCCGGTATTGGGGTCCTTGATGGGCCTGGAGCCACCTGATGCCTGCAGTTTGGGGACCAACTCGGGAGGGGAAGTGGTGTGGTCTAAGGGGGGTGCGTGTGGACTGCGGACTTGGCTGGATGTTTCATTTCTTTCTGAGAAGATGCAGGGGCCAGATGCTTGGGTCCTTGGTAGGAGAGGCTGTGCCTGTAGGCAGGAGGACTGGGATTCCTGTGTGGTCTCAACACCCCAGGAGGACGTAGGGTCCTGGGGCCATCCCTAGACAGGGGCAGGCTGCACGGCTCCAGCTTGAGCAGTGCCCAGCAGTCATCCTCATGGTGACATCTGCATGGAAGCCCTGTCCAGGCCACCTGGCCCGCACCTCCTCACAGGTCAGGGCACTTTGGGGACCCCGCTCAGAGCGCACTGGGCCCTGTCTGCACTTCCACCCCAACCTGCCGAGGTTCACGTGTCCAGTGTCAGGGAGGAGGGCAAAGCCCCAGGCCCTGTGTCATCCCTGCCAGCTCACCCTCCCCGGGCCAGCACTGCGCTTGTCCGGGTGTGAGTCTGCGATCGCAGGCGGAATTCCATCTCATGCTGACCCGGTCATGTTCAGTTTGTTTAAACTGGACTCAAACCACCGGATCCTTCTGGCTGTGCCCAGTGACGCCTGTCAGGTTGTGAGGCAGCCAGGCCGGGGCGCCGCGGCCCTGCTTCCAGATGTCTGTGTTTACTTGCCACAGGGACCACATCTGGACTGTGCACATCTGCTTAGTTCCAGGGTGGGGGTGCTTCCTCAAGCTTGGACTGGGTGGGGGCAGGACTTTCAGTGGGGGCAGTGTCTGTGACAGGGTGCTGGGGCTTCCCATGGCCTGTGTTTCAAAAGCGTCACACTCAGTGTCAGCCTTTGGGGCACATGGATTTCTGCACAGGGTGGACCCCAGTGTGGCCCAGGAGCCTCCACTTTCCCAGAAGGTCCTGTCCAGGTGGGGGTGTGGGGACAGTGGCCCAGCCTGGAGTTTGATGTCCCTCTTCTTTGGCCCCATTTCAAATGTCAGGGATCAGAAAGGCAACATAGAGTTGATTCCCTGAGCATTGATAATCTCATTGGTGCACTAGTTATAAATATTTTCACATGACAGAAAGGGGCACGGACCCATCCCTTGTACTTAAGAGGAAACTCTAGCCTCCTACTTTTAAATCCTTTGGTTTGAAAAGAAATGATAGGACACAATGCCTGGCTAGGAGAAGAGATGCAGGGAGTTTCCTCCACTGAGGGGCCCTGTTCCAGCCCTGGGCCGTGGGCGCCTTCTCCTTCAGGGGCTTGAATGAGCACCCCTGCTGGGTCAAGGTCCTCAGGGCCACCACGGTGTCTTAGTACTGGACCCTATCTTGTAAAGGTGGGTGGCGGCACTCTCCTGATCGCTCTCCAAATTCTTGGCTCACAGCCGGATAATACGCTGTCTCATGCTCCTTGGTGTGGAAGAGGCTTGCCACCTGGCAAGACGTGACCAGCAGGGACACAGACGGGCAGTCAGCAATGGTATGGGAGTCCTCATTGGAGGAGGGGATGGAATGACCTGGAGGCCTTTCTAGCCAAGTGTCCAGAGTGGGGCAGGGCCCAGGGCTGGGCCCCTTCTCCCCAGATGCTTACTCTCGGCTTCCCTGGGGCCCCAGGCTGCACCAGGCATGGAGAGTGGGCTGTTTAGTCTGCCAGGCACATTCCTGAGTTTGTAAAATAAATAACAGATTAGGAGCGACTCAGTCTGCCGCTTCCCTTCAGCCAGACCAGAGGCTTCCAAGGTGACCTGGAGGAAACATCTGGGCTGGCAGGTGGGGTGACAGTCTGCGTCTGGGATTCAGTCTTATCATGAAGGGGTGCCTCAAGGCTCTGGTACGGAGAGGCAGGAATGGCCCGGCACCACTGCCTCTCCAGAACATTCTAACGCTGAGACACAGGGCTGGAGGTGGGCTGTCCGCCCAGGACGTGGGCTGTCCGCCCAGCCCACACGATATCATCAGACCCGTCACACAGGGGGGGAAACTGAGGCACACGCACCCTCTGAGTGGTCCCTGTGCCTCGCCCTATGGCTCCAGGCTGTCTGCCACTCCAGGCGGCTCCTTTCTTGTTTCACTGTTCACTGGTCATTTCACACCTCTGTCCCCTCTGCTCATCCAAACTCATTACAGAATGAGAGTCGGGGTGGCCAGTGTGGTCTCCCCCCACAGTGCTCGAGTCCAGCAGGCTCTGCCCGGCGTCTGCCCTGCATCTGCTCCTCCTGGCTCACAGCCTGGCTGTCCCCTGCACTCACCACAGAGCTGGGCTGAGGGCTGCGCTGTGGCTCCCGGGCTCTTGAGCTGGGACGTCCTCATTCCCTGGGACACGGCCTTGGATCATTAACTGAACATTAATGTCGGCTTGTCAGGAGGCGGCACTAATGACCCAGCACCCTCTGCTAGTCTAGTTTCTCAATTACGTCTAATTAAAGGGGGTGGGGGGTTCTCAGAGAAGGTGATGGGGGCAGGGCTGTTCCCCTCACAGGCTCAGCTCAGCTCAGCTCAAGGGCCTGGTGGGGACAGAGATGGCCAGGGGCTGCCCAGAGAGTCGGGGGGCAGGAGCCGTCCATTCAGGGACAGGGGTTCCCCTCTGTCCCCAAGTGTGAGACTAAGCTGAACCTGTTTCTGTTCAGAAATGACCCTCGTCTCACAAGGGGACCGGGGAGACAGGCAGCGTGGGGCCTTTGTGCGAGGACACTGCCCCGGGGGGCTGTCAGATGGGGTGCTGCTCCCACTACATGTCCCTCCCTGTGGGGCCCCAGGCACTGTTCCCACAAACACAGGCCCAGTTCCGGTTTGGGGTACATGAGCACTGGCTGGAGGGACTTCCCACCGGGCAGCTCCTCTCCAGCCAAACGAGGCCCCCACCAGGGTTTCAAGAGAAGGGATGGCGGGGTTGGACAGGGTGGGCTCATGGCTCAGTGCCAGCCCCTTGGGAAGGTGGTCAGGGTCACCACCCACTGCTTCCTCCACAACTGACTCACAGGTCCTCCCCCTATGCTTGTGCCTGTTCTGGGCCTGGACCTCTTAGGAGACTCTGGGAGGATGGTGATGGTGACCCAGCTGGGTACTGTCTTGCCCAAACCTCCAGATTGGGCTGTCAGTGCCCTGAGCCCCAGACTGACCCCACTGTCCTCAGCACAGGTGCTCGACTGCAGCCCACCACCGCTACTAAAAACCACTGACCTCTGGCGTCTGACGGCAGAGACCGGCCTTGTGTCCTCGACGACCTGGGGATGCCTATCTTCCCACATCCCTGTCCTTCCCAGGGCTTTCTCCATACACCCTCTCTGCACACACCAACTGCAGAAAATACACTTAAGACGCTCTCCGAGTCCAGGGGTCACAGCAGAAGGGCCATTCCTGGTCTCATGGCTAAGGTTCAGGCCACATGGCCTCACTGGCCCAGCTGGTCTGTCTGGCAGGTCATTCCCATCCCTCTGCTACCTAGAACAGCAGACCCTGTGCCGAGAGCATAAATCAGCTCCTGATCACGCCAGGCACTCCTGCAGGGAGCCAGCTCTGTGACTGTCATCCTGGTGGAGACGCTGAGGCCTCAGAATGCGCCGCCCGCTGCCTCCCTCAGTGCCCGAACACGCCCGGGGGATGGAGTCCTGGGTCCTGCGCCAGCCTGGCTGAAGAGGCACTGCTGTGGACTGTATCCTGGGGTGAGTGTGGCCTTACCTGTCTCTCGGACATGACATACAGGTAGCGCTGGTCCGTGGAGAAGGCCATGTCTCGGAGCACTGGGCTGCCATCTGTGAGCACGGAGACCACCTCGTACTGGACCCCTCCATGTGGGGGGCCGTCAGCTCGAATCTGCAGGAGAAAAAGGGTGCTCAGTACTGCTCCTGAGGGCTCCACAGAGGTCTCGCTCCCCAAGCCGCCAGACTGCCCCGAGGGGTCTAAGGGTGTGACTGGGGCTGAGGCTGGGTACCCCCTGTGTGTGTCCCTGTGAGGTCACGCTGTGCCCACATCGGTGACAGTGCCTGTGCACATTCAGGCTGAGCCAGGAGAGGCTGCACCTGCTTTGTCTCACCTCAGACAGGTGAGGGCGGGACGCCTCAACCACAGGTAGCTGTGTACCCAGAAGTTTGGGGTTCAGGGCCCGGATGCTTTGCAGCCCTGCTGGCAGGCAGGTTAGGGAGCAGATTGACTCAACTGCTGGAGCCACTACAGGATGGCAGGTCAGGATGGGAGGCGCCCCTCAGACCCAGACTTGACAGGAGTGAAGCCAACTGCTTCTGGGTCTCATGGGCCGAGGCCTCTTCTCTACACAGTCTGGGCGAGTCGGGGGGTGTCTTGGGGGCACCCAGGAGGCTGGCCTGGGGGGCTCTCAAATGCCTGAATGTGGTGTGGGCTGTGATTCTCATCTCACAAGCCCTGTGATGTGGACACTGTTGGCCAGGCATGAGGGTGACTATCCAGCCTGACCTCTGTACCCAGAGATCCAAGGTCACAGCGTGTGGTGGCAGTGTCCCTGCAAGTGAAGGTGCCCCTCCCCATCCTGACTCTGCAGCACATCCTCTGTTCTGCCTCCCAGCTCATGTCTCTGTGTCCTAAACAGGCCGCACTGCTGCCCCTCCTGGGGACTGTATGTCTCAGTGAATGGGTACTGACTGCTTCGATGGCCTGGGAATGCAGCTCGAGGCAGTGCTCCCCATTTCTCCCCACCCCCAAGGACAGAATGGCTGACACACAGCTCTGGGAAAGGCAGCTGAAAGCTTGAGAACCAACCAGCAAGGGGGCACTGACCCCACCCCTCCGGCCACAGAGCACGGTGGGCAGCGTCCCATGTGGGGAGTCAGACTCAAGTGAGCTGTTAGGGCCCCCATCTCCGAGCTGCAGGGAGAAACGTGGGCTCCATGCCCATTGGGGGTGCCACAGCTGCCGGGGCTTGAGGCTCTGCCCTGTACACAGCCACCATCTGGGATGGCCACACCTTGGACCCTTCTGCGCTATCTTACATGGTTCTCTCGGTATCTTGGTGTGTGCCCCAGGACAGGCTTCAGGGACACAGGACAAGGGAAGCTGAAAGAGGAATCATCAGACCAGGCGGTGAGGGGACCAGTCCTGCCATGTGCTCCTTATCCAGGGTGCCTGCCCTCGCCACAGGGATCTGCTGGGGCTGCTCTGCTGGCGGGGCTGGGAGGTGGCTCTGGAGGAGGGGATGTACTTCACAGACCGGCAAAGGTCAAGGGTTCGCAGCCTTGACTAGAGGCCTGGCCAGTCTAGTGGGGAATCTCTGGATTTCACAGGTGCAAACGTGAGCTGTCCCCCAGGAGATCTGAACTTGGGGCCCCTTTGCTGCTTCTGGATGAATGCAGCTCTGCTGGAGGCAGTGGAGGGACCTGGAGAATTTGCAAAAGCCTGTTGGCCTGGAGATTTAATTCTCGCTGCTTCCACAGCTACCCTGTGCCAGAGGTCCAGGAGATGGACTACCGGCCCTCCCAAGGAGTCTGGAGAAACTGCCAGCCCATTTCACAGACAGGAAAGTCAAGCCATGCCAGAATCACGGCCTTGATGGGCACCCATAGCTCTTGGGGAGGGGACAGTGGAGGGAGCTACTGGGGAGCAGGGGGACTAAAGCCCGAGTCACTGCTTCAGGCTTCCTCCTTTGGACCCTGCAGGAGAAGGGCCGCATTTCCTGGAGGCCACACTGAACTCAGAATGTAACTCTGGGGAGCCCTGCCTGAGGCCATGGGGTGCTGATGGCACTGTTTTGGGGCAGGAGTGAGTGAGGTGCGACCATGGGCCCCTGGGAGGGTGGCCTGAGTGGGAAGGAAACAGTCCAGCTGTAGGGCGCTGTCCTTCCCGCACAGAAGTGAGCAACGGCGTGGCTCCCGACGACACCCGACTCAAAGCAGCATCTCCGCTGGCCCCTCTCCACATGCCCTCAAGTGCACCTGGGCCCCAGGCTGTCCCTGGCCCACCCACTTACGGGCCTGCCAGGCTCAACACTTTGTGATTTTACTGTCATTGCTGCCGCTGTCACTAGCAGCAGTGGCAGCAGAAATAGTGGCGTTTTCAAGAGCAGGGAGTCTCCTCTGGCCTCTCAGGAGGGAAGGAGGTGCCGTGCTGTGTGGAGACTACAATTAAACCCCGAGTTGCTTCACTGTCATGTCTGCATGCTGCAGCACCTGTCCTGCGAGCTCACAGTCCGAGAGCAAAGTGAGCAGGGGCGCACACAGCAGGGCGGTCTGTGATCTCCTGGCCCAGCAGAGACGTGGCCTCCAGGGCCACCAAGAGGGGCAAGGAGGGGCACGATGACCCGCAGTCTTCACTGACAAGTGTCCCACCTGAGAAGGGCTTCAGGGCCCGGGCAGTACATACTCGGTGGAGGCTTCCTGGAGGAGGAGAGACCCACAGAAAAGAAGAGTGAATGCGAGTCTCCGCAAGGTCAGGGTGGATGCTAATGCGGTAGCATCGACGCAAGGGTGAGTATACATGTAAGCACTTGTGTGTGTGTGTGTGTGTTCAGTCACGTCAGTGGTGGTGCTGGGAGAGAAGAGGTGGGCAGCATCCTAGGGGCTCATCAGTGACTTCAGTGGGTCCTGTGCTGAAACCCACTCACTATTGGGTTCCCGTGGAAAGAGCGCACGTGTGCACATGCGTGAATGTACGCATGCATCTCTGTGTGAACAAGTGTGCACAGAGGCGTGCTGGGGTGTCTACGGACGTCTGTGCGGGTACACACAACTGCACAATGCGTGCACCTGTGCACGTGCTGTGTGTGCGGCACAGATGGCTCTGAGGGTGACGCAGGCCGGGTGCTGCCTGTCTCAGGAGCGCCTCGAGGGCTGTCAGCAGCTGTGTGTTTAGTGCTGTGTGAGCATTTGAGCTGAAGTTTATTTTTGTCGCGCTTCATGACCTGGATTATTTATAGACTGGAGTCTTTGGTAACTCAGTCTGAGGTTCTTCCTCCCTCTCTCCTGCACACACGTGCGTGCACACGCCCAGAGGCAGGAGCAGCCACTTCAGGGCCTCTTCCCTAAGCTGACAGCTTTCCCCAGAGCTGTCACAGTCTCAATGAGAGGAGGGTGATGGGGAGGCTGGCCTCAGTGGGTGGTGACGGGAGGGTGCAGGAGACTGCAAAGGGGCCCACCTTCCAGAGGTCCCCACCTTCAGAGGGGGATCTGTGGTGGTTTTGTGCTAGAGGTGGGGAAGAGGGAGGTGGGTGGATCCCTCCCCTCCATGAGAAGGAAGGCCACTGAGATGGGACCAAATCTGAGAATTCTGGTACCCACACATGCACACATGCCCTGGATACATCCACGCCCTCCCCCCCACACAGAAGCTTCCGGCACTGTCCTGCGAGCTGCGGCATCACTGGGTTTTGATGCTGTGCTGACCTTCCCCGGGCAGGGACTTCTGGCTCTGCCCAAGTGGGTGGTGAAGCAAGAGCAAGAATGCGGTCAGCAGCCTGGTGTCTGTTGGTGCAGCCCCCACCAGGCCTGGAGCAGGGCACCACCAGGACGTGTCTCCAGGGGCCAGGCACAGCACACACCCTGCTTCTCCTCAGTCCCTTGGATTTCTGAGCTCGACAGAGCCACCCCTGTGGAAGGTATACATATGTTCCTAAGTGCCCCCTTGAGTGCTGGCCATTCGACAGCCTCCCCTCAGTTCACAGAGGGAGATACCGCAGTTGCGAGGTCACCCTGTAACCCAGGCCTTTCACCTGGCATTAGGGGAGGACAGCACCTGCCGGAACTGAACTGTTACCTGGAGAGAGTCCGGAGCCAAGGACAGACCCTGTGGCCTGGGGCCCAGCACAAGTGTTGCCTGGGATGGCCAGGCCTATGCCAGGCTTCGGGACCGGTCTCTGCTCCCCCTGTGAAGGTGTCCTGGCTGTGGGCTTGTGCCAGACAGTCACCCAGAACCTCATGGGAAGGGAAATTAGGATGAGCGTGTGTGGACCAGCTGGGTACCTGGGTCTGCGTCCCGTTGCGCCCCTGTAACCTTCCCTGTAACTCGGCCCCATAACCCGCGTGCTCTCCGCCCAGCACTGCGGAGTGTGTGTGAGGGCACCTACTGGGCCCACCTCCTCTGTAGGTGGCCCTGCTTTCAGCGTCTCACTTTCCTCTTGCTCATCTGTCTCCTAAAGAGCTCTCCACAGCAGACACACTACTTCTGGAAGGTGAAGGAGAGGAAATCATTGCAGGCTTCCGTGCACACCAACCCCCAGGATGCAGGAGGACCCACACCTGTCTGGCCCTGGGCACGGGAGGTGGGGCCCCACAGTCCACTAGGGTTTCTGGTCTGATGCTGACAGCTCACTCTTGAGAGGCCCTGAACCTTCAGGGCCTGCTGCCCACCCTTCAGGGTTTGCTCGGAACCCATGACTCCGCCCGTCTCTTGCCGTGATCCTCGCAAACAGGCAGCTGTTTGCTGGAGTGGGGAACAGACCTCGCGGTCCGTGCAGCCCCCATTGGCCCCTGAGGTGCAGACACTGGGCTGCACCCCTGAACCTCACAGCGCCTGCTTGGCAGGTACTTGGAGAGGGTTCCCTGCTACTTGCAGTCTCCATGCCTTCACCTTCTCCTGACACGGGACCCTGGAAGCACCCCGGGGTCACTCTCTGAGCACCTATGCCACCTGTGCGACAGGGAGTCCTGCATGAATCGCCTGTGGTGTCCCCAGACATCTCACCGCCGAGGAAATGGACTCAAAAGGCCAGCAGCCTCGGGCCACAGGGCAGCAATGGTGGGCAGAGGACGGACCCAGTCACACAATCGTGGGTCAGTCCCATGCCTCTGGGAGGGGTGCTGCCGTGTCTGTGTGACGCTGCATCTCACTACTGTCCTTGACGTTCGATTCCCTGTCTGATCCCATACAGAGCCCACGGGGGTCCCCCAGCTCCTGCAGGGTCAAGTCCTTGCTCTTAAACCACCTGTCCCGGGCAGCCAGAGCCCTGGGGGTGCACACCTGGCACAGATGGAGCCCAGTGCCCTCACCTGTTGGCCCTGGCTGCTGCTGCAGTGACAGTGGCTGTGAGTGGCCATCTCACGGGTATCAGAGCCAGGACTTCAGGTGAGAAACTGCTGCTGCCTACAAGAGACCATGACGGCAATGCTGAACTCCACCCTGGTTTCTGCAGGGGTGCCGCATGGTACGCCACCTACAGGAGGTGACGTCTGTCTTTCTGAGAACTAGGATCCTAGTGCCTAATCCCATAGCAGAAGAACCATGAGGCTAGGGATGACACAGTCCCCTCCATAAGGGCTCCTGCCCACAGGATGGTGTAAGGTCATCGAAGGAAAAATGCCAGTGGCAGAGACCATGACAAGGAGCATCTTTCCGGGTTCTGAGGATGTCCGTCCAGCTCTCCCCAACACCTCAGGCTTCAACTATCCTACACCCTCAGAGACATGCACTGGCCATGTCCTGCCCACGGAGACAAGGAACTTGCGGTAGAATGCAGAGATGCCATCATCTAGAGGTGCCTCCAGGACCCTCCCAGGACCCTGCTGCTGAGGGGCTCATGAGGACGTCCTCCTTGGAGGCAGCTTTTCTGAGGGAAACATCTGTCTTCCGCTTTCCTAGCAGGAACCTGAGACAGGCAGGGAAGGTTCTGCCTGTCAGGAGAGGGGGTCCCTGAGCATCCGGCTCCTCTCATCGCCTGACTGGGGTGTTTGTTCATCTATCTGTCTGCCCCTGGGCTCTGCAAGGTGGGCGAGTTGTTTAGGCACATGGGGCAGTGGCATGAATGGATACCGTCACCTGTCACCTCCAGGGACCAGTGCCTGTGCGGAGCGGAGGCGACACAGGGTACGAATGTCATTAGCAAGAGTGGCGGGGCCATGGGAATTCAGCAAGGAGGCCTGGGACAGGGCAGACAGGATGGGTCAGAGCTGGGCCCTGGTGGGCTGTGCCCCCCACCCTGGCTGGGTCATGGATTTGAGAGGGGCAGGATACCTCTTTCCCAAGGTATGTAGCTGGGGTGGGTGGGCGCTGGGGTGCGTAGGGACTGGATAGGTGGTGCCTGAGCCCTGTTCGCTTCAGTCACATGCTGCTGATGCTTTTCTGCTTCCCAGCAGTCCCACATCCCACACCTGCGACAGCCACAACCCGCGGGGGTGAGGACACCATCCAACTCTACTGAGGGAAGAGATGTGAGGCTTAGAGACCCACGGGGGAGGGCGTCATACACCTGCACATGGCAGTTTCTTTCTCTCCACGGTCTGCTCCCCCAAACCCCTGGGCTTCTCTCCATCAGCCCAGGGGATCTCATGCCATGTACTTAACGCGAAGGCCACAGCCCTCCTGCCCCAACAGGGTCTGGGCAGCAGAGACCAGCAGAGAGAGTCCCCTGGGCTTTGGATGGGGGAGGTCAGCCTGCAGGTGGGCAGGGCCCCAGCCTCTGACCACAGAACAGTGTTCATAGCCCCCAGCACATTGTCTCCAGGGAACCCCTGCTGGGTAAGTGTCTACCCTGCAGCAGCCAAGGGCCCTCAGCACAGGGACACTGGCTGCTGCCCATGGGAGGGCAGTGCAGCTCCAAGTCCAAGGGGTGAGAAGGCTGACAGGACCCTCCCACCATGGTACAGGGCCCATTTCTCAGCCTCATGCCCTGTCGAGAAAAGCCCACGGCGAACAGTGCTGTGGGAGAGGAAGAGCCCTGTGCTGGCCGGGCGCCCGCAGTGCCCTCAGCGCCGGGTGCCCAGCTGTGGTGAGCGGTGCTGCCTGACCCGTAGGTGGGCGCTGTGCTGAGGGGCGTGGGAGGACAGGAGACCAGCTGCAGACATAGTCAGGCAGAGCCGCATCCCAACAACACTGCAGTCCAAGAGCCAGTGTGCAGCGCGGGCAGCTGGTCTGCAGTGAATGGAGTGGGAAACTCCTGGAGAGTGTGCCAAAGTTCAAGGGTGAGAGGTCACGTCCATGGGGCAGGGGGAGGAAGGGAAGACCAACCAAGGTGCAAAGTGGCCAGGATGCAGCAGATCCAGTGCTGGAGGACCCCACGGAGGAAGGGGTGTGGCCTGGAGGTGGGCGCCCTGTGGGGCTGGGCCCAGACGCTTTAGCGTCCCACGCATGGACCGCTGACCTAGGTCCTCACACCCGTATCCCGCAAGGCCGCTTCCCCTTCTTCCTGCACAGTAGGCGTCTGTGTGGCGAGCAGAGGAGGAGCTCCCCAAATAGAGCGCAGCCGGGGGCTGTAACCCCTCCACTCGCTGAGGCTCTGAGCAGTGCTCAGGGCCGTGTGAAGTGGAGAACGTCTGGAGCTTCTGGGAGAAGAGGAAACGAGAGAGAACTAGAGTGCGGGGAGGGGCGCCCCGGGAAAGCCCAGCCCCTCCCCCACGCCACAGTGCAGCACCCTGTGATGTCAGTTAACCTAGGGGCTTGGGCACCCCTCTGTCGCATGGCATCTTCCAGGTCCTAAAGGCTCTCGTGCCAGGTGGGACAGAAGATGACACGAACCTGTGGGTGGGAGGAGGGTACCCTCATCCTGCCTAGAGGTGCCCTGGCCCCCATGCCAGCTTCTCTCCATACCAGGGCCCAGAGTCCTCAGCCTCCCTCTCTGATGAGTCATCCCAGCAGCCGCATGTGGGCCATAATGACTGTTTGTGCTTAATACAAATTGTGGTTATTTAGCAGCAAATACCAATTCCCGGCTGAGACCCGTCACGGAGGCCACACCACACAGGTTCACAGGCCCGGTATCTGTGTGGCCTCAGCCTCTCACAGGCTGGCTCCCTGCCTGGCCCAGAGCTCGGTGCACAGACGTGGGCCAGGGTGGCCTGGGCTCGAGTCTCGGGATTCCCTGGCCGGTGGCCTGAACCTCCAGCTGAACTTTCTAGTAAGGAGTGGGGCAGGGCCGCCTATGTGACGGGTGAAGAACGGAGGTCAGTCCATGAGAAAGTCTGTGCTTCTCTCCCTCTTGCCTTCATACACAGCCCTGTCTGGACGACACCTGTCTTAGTGGGGTGAGGAAACGAGACCCTACAGGCTTCAGTTCAGAGCAAGCTCGACTGAGCTGAGAGCAGGCCATGAGGGGGCAGCTGGGCTGTCATGCACAGGCCACCCTTCCAGGACAGTGACCAGCAGAGTAGGTACTCAGGGAAGACTCGCTGAATCAGAGACGACACTGCCTCTGATGCTTCCTCAGGGCACCCCAGGGATGGGCACCGTTGTCACCAACTTGAGAATACGAGCAGATTCTGAGGCTGTGTGCTGCCCGGGGCATGGCAGCAGTTCTGCAAGGAAGCTCAGCTGCAGGGCTCTTTCCTGAGCTTCTAGCAGACCAAGAACCTGGGAGAGGGGAGTCCAACTTTATGAAAAACAAGAAAAGTGACAGAGGATGAAGTGTATGTGCCCTTCAAGACAGACAGGCCCTGCGCAGGACCTACAGCCATCTGTGGGGAGTCTGGCTCCCACTGTGACCTGAGGCCAGGGAAAGCTGCACTGACCACGACCCTGGTCACTGGACTGGCTTTCTTTGGAAGGTTGCAGCCTCACTGTCTGCTGAGCCGAGTTGGCCACCAGCCCATCCCCATGCTTATTAGTGGGGATCCCCAGAGAGGGTCCTGATTGTCCTCTTTTAGACCTGCTGCTGATGCTCCCTGACCAAGTTCCTGGATGGAACAGCTGCGTTGTGGTCGGGCCAGTTTCTACAGTGTAGAGAAAAAGAGGCTGACCTCTGGGAGCCCTGGGTGGATGGCATGCTGCAGACCCAACTGGGACTCACAGAAAGTGACAGAAGCACAGACAGACAGAATGACACTGATGCAGGAGATGTCAGTGGGCCAAGAGTTGGGTTTTGACTGGGTGCTAGTGGGACTTGGGTTTGCACCTGCAGGGGACAGCGTCCGCACCAGGCTATTTCCCAAAGGGCATGTGGGGCAATGGGTTCTGCGTGGCGATGAGCCAGAGCCTCTGTTCCAGGAAAGATGCTGGAGTAAATGACCTGCTGTGGGTGGGGGTACTGACTCAGACCTGGAGGTTACACTGGGTTCATAGGAGCATCTGAAGAAGCCAGGAGGGAGCTGGAGACAGATGTGGTCGGGAGAGGAGACCGCAGGTGAGGCCGGGGGAAAACCAAACCTGGGAGGGCAGGAATTGGACTGGCCCTGTTCAGGTACCAGTGTGCATTTTAGAGCAAGTCCTTTTCTTTCTGACATGAGTCTTTCACCTAAGGCCTGGAGGGCTCTCAAACCCTTCCTGAAGATCTTAGCTCTTAAACAATCCTAAAGGTACAGACACACTCCCTCCCTAGTATCTGGACTTTCTGGTAATAGCTGAGCGAACACTAGCACCTGGAGGGTGCCTCCTCAGACCACCCTGAGCCTCAGCCCTACCCCCATCAGACCCCACTTCCTCCATCACCCAGGAGCTGGGACCTCCTTCCCAGTCCAGAGATGCTGACAGATATCTCAGCTCAGCAGACACCAGAAGCTGTTGAAGTCAAATGAGTTTCTTTCCCCTAATAACTTGGAGAATATTTTTCCTCTTAAAGTAAAAAATAAAAAAAAGGTCTTCGTTAATGCCTGTGTTTTACAGAGTCTCACCTGTCCTCTTCACTCTCAAGTCATATGAAAGGTGGTCACACAGAGCTCATCTGAGAGCCCTCTGTGGGAGGGGAGGGGAGACATCATGGGTATGAGTGCCTGGTGAGGAGCAGCCAAGTGGGGTTGGGCAGGTGCACTGAGGGTGCTCCCCAGCTTGAGGAGCTGGAAGAATCTAGGTCGTGATGTCCAAGATGCCTCAGGATAGGAGACCCTGGCCCCAGGGCCATGTTGTCCTCTAGTAGACCTAGCTGCCCTGAATTCGGTGATCAGTATTGTTTGTGAGGGAGGCTAGGTCTCCACGCGGATGCTTACCCTCTGCTATCTGCGCCAGCACATGGATTTGGGTGGCAGACAGGGGGTCACAACCCAGATGGCAGCTTCTGCCTGAGAGGCAGCTCTGTGCTGTCCTCTGCTCAGCCTTCAGCCATGTCTCCTTTGCTGAACCACTCCTAAGTGCCTGTGATCACCTGCCCCTCCTCCTACACCTCTGCCCCAGGCGCCTGAACTGCTCATATCTGCCAAGCTGCAGGATGCAGCCCAGCGTGCCTGGACATGTTTGTTTCCTGAGCCACCCTGAGTTTGGGCTGGCACTCTCCAGGAAGCCGCCTTTTCTCCCAGTGATCCTGGAGAGCAGGGAGCTAACCTCATCATGCCCAGGAGATCTGGGTCCTATGTCCATCTATACCCATGTACCCCAGGGAGGACAGCTCTTACCCAAGACAGCAGAGGTGGGCCTTATTCAAGTCCCCCAGGGAGGGTAGGCCTTACCCCACTCTCCCAGGAGGGTGGGCCTTACCCAAGTCTGCAGGAACCCATGGGTCAAAGGCTTGCTCAACTCATTTCCCCATGCACAAGGTCAACACAGCCTGTGTCTCTAGAATACACATGCACACACACAACAGGCGCATACAGGCACACTCACACCCGTGTGCTCACATGAGCCAGCACACACAGCACACACATTAAGTATGTACATGCATACACATCCACATACCAGAGGCAGAACTAAGGGCCCTTGGTGACAACCCAGGAAGGAAGGATGCAGCCCCGCTGAGCAGAGGGCCAGGTTAGAAGCTAGAGTCTGGGAGTCAGGGTGAGACCAGTCTCTGCATGAGGGCTGGGGCCTGTCTACTCAGGGCCTGCGCCATGAGGACGGAAGAGAGGATGTGACAGCTGGGCCTGTGCTGCTCTGGAGCACAAGGGGCAGCAGGAAGAGTCCAGGGGACTCCACAGGCCAGTGGGGTGGGAGACGGCTCCTCATGGACATCAGCCAATGAGGCTCCAGGACAGGGTGGGACTTGGGAGGGGCAGAGGTGGGTTCTGCTAAGGGTCCTCAACGTGAGAGGACCACCCATCTATGCTGGGGCTCCGAGCAGTGGGGTCCTGCCTCCTGGGGGTTGAGTGGGCCCTGCTGGAGGGTTCCGTGTTCCTCCACGGCCTCCTTGCCATCTTGCCCGCCTGCAGGTCCGCCTGCCCTGCAACACCGTCGAACTCACCATGTAGACGGGAGGCCCCAGTCCTGGTTTCCTCGCTCCCCTGCTTCACAGGGAAGGAGTTTGCCTCACACTCAGGCCTGAGTAGCCCAAGACTTTCCGGGCCAGTTGTTGTCTCTGGGGAGCTGGGCAGCTGGGCATTAGTGAGCTGGGCTCTGCACTGTGCCCTGGGGCCTCAGACCCCCTAGAAAACTGCCTGCCTAGTGGCAAGTTGCCAGCCGATCTGCAGAAATCTGCAGAGATCTTTGTGGGCCCCCACAGTCCATCTTCTCTAACTGGGAGCTGCCCTCTTTAGAAACTGGAGATCCACAGGGAGATGTCAGTGGTATTTCAGTGATGATGGTGACAGGCCAAAACTTGAGGCTTCTGTCTGGATCAAGGTCAGCTGCCAGTTGGGCAGTTTTGGTGCAGGGGGCCTGGTCAGTCTGAGTGGAGGGGACCTGGGCAGCAGGGCAGTTTTGGTGGAGGGGGCCTGGCCTATCCAGCTCCATTTCCAAGGAGTGCAGCTCCTAAGCCTTGCCCCGCTGAGTTCGCCGTCTCTGCCGGAGGCTCCCCGTCCTGGATGGGGTCTGCATGTGGCTGTACAGCCCTGGAGGTCATGGACAGCGAGGAAGGCGGCAGAACAGCTCAGCTGAGAGGGACACGAGGCCTCTGCCCCTCTTGGGACAGACACAAAGGAGTGAGGCATAAGCCAGGGAACCCGAGGAACAAGCACATGGTGCTCTTTGAGGGGACAGAACACAGGAGAGGGGCACAGGACAGAGACAAAGGACAGAACACAATAGAACGAAGGACAGAACAAGGGACAGGGACACAGGATCCTCCAGAGACTGAGCCAAGGGGGGCCCCTCGATGGTGGCTCTCCCTTCTCTGTGTCCTGGGGGAGGCTGCGCTCCAGACCTGCTTCTGGAGTCACAGGGGCCTGTGCAGACGTGCCTCCCACTGCTCCCACCCACCTCGTTCCGGACAAGAGCCTCAGGCGGCTCGGCAGGACTGTGTGTTAAAGTCATCCTGCGTGAGCGCCAGTCATGGAAGAAAAACGACCTGTCCTCACGCTGTCAGCAGGAAAGTGCCTCCTGGGCCTCCACGGGGAGGGCAGGGGGGGAGAGGAGGGGAGGGCTGCTCACGCCCCCTCTGGCTGGACAGTCGCCTCTAAGTGCCCTCAAAGCAGAGGGATGGGAGTGGGTACCTCCTGTGCCTGAGCCGCCTCCTGACCATGGGTGCAGAGAGCAAAGAGACTGAACCCCAAGGGCACATTTCGCTGCAGGGCCCCCACAGAAACCGGCCAGGACTCTGCACCAAGGAAAGCCCCTTGTGTGCGGCCTGCCCTCAGGAGTTGTGGCTGACCACTCCAGGGGCCAGGGCTAGGCGGAGGCTCAAAGGGTGACCAAGGTTATCTCTAGAGAGCAGAGCCCTGCAGCTTGTGGGGTCTCCCTTCTGCCAGTGTGAGGAGGGGGAAGGGCCGCTCCCCCACGACCCCACCCCAGCTGCGCCCCTGCCTTCACTCAGAGGGAACTCGCTCAGGCCCAGGCTGCAGGCCCCGCCTCTGTCATGTGCCTGCACAGGAGACCGGCTTGGAGGGGAGGTTCTGGAATAAGAGGAGCTGGGGAGCCCGGGATCCTCCACCCTGCAGGCCTTGTGAGAGTAGTGGAGGCCTCCCAGTCACTCTGCACCCCACCCCTGCACCCAGCTGGGGGGCTCAGGGAGGCGGGTTCATCCGGCCTGCCTCCCAGACGGAGCTGTCAGGATGCTGACAGTTTGCTTTCCTTGGGCCCCAGGGATGAAAGTCGGCCTGCTGGCTGCTCCACAGGCCGCCTCTGCCTAAACACACTGTGAAGGACCCCTGACCTCCCCTCCCCTGGAGGGCTCAGTAATTCAGGGGTCACTGCAAAGATTAGAGGTCAGCGGGGCCCTGGCAAGTCATCTGCGGACCAGGCCTCACGGGGTGGGAAGTGGGAGGTCACAGACATGTGGGAGGAGACATTCGTCTTTAAACCTTGCCTGGAAAATGGCCCTTGGGAGGCAGTGAGGCTGGTTTCCCCTCCGAGGCTCTGCTGGAACTGACTGGTGGCTCTCCCTCCTGTCCTCTGTCTGTCCTCATCCACCCACCCGCTCAGGGGAGCCCAGGTCAGGGCCTGGGATGTGGGTGCATCCCCCCAGAGAAGGGGCTGCGGGACATAGGCCGCCTGCCCTGTCCTCCCTGCTGCAAGGACAGAATGGCCCTGTTGGAGGGAGGTGTGTGTGCCGGAGATCCTGTGGGCCGGGCTTCAGCCGGGTTTGCCAGATGGGCCAGAGGTCTGCTGAGCTTCCAGGATGGCCCCTGGAGCGTAGATGGCTGGGCACCTTAGGGCACTGCCCTTTCCAGGCACAGAATAGAGCACAATCCTCAGCTTCTGATGGGGTCCCAGAGCTCTGAAGAGTTTGACCACATGGTCTAGAACCGCGCCATCAGTACGGCAGTCACAGGTTGCTGTTTACATGTAATTAAGGCAGATTAAGTACAATCAGAAGCTCACTTCCTCCTGCGTGCTGACACTGCATCTCTGCAGACACCTGATTTGCACAGTGTTCTAGAAAGATCTTCCATGGGTCTGACTTTCATTCTCACTCTCCAGATGTTCACAGGCCAGCATGCTCCCTCGAAGGAGGGAGGTCAGGCCCCGAGGACAGACACAGGGTGGGAGGAAGGGAAGGGATGGCACAACCATCGTGTTCATCTTGCCAACTCCAGATTTCCCTGGTACGAGGACTCACCTGTCCCAGAGCAATTGGGGTGGCTACAGCCAAACAGGTTTTTCAGTGATACTTGCCTCCCGTTCACCCTTTCCAGAGAGGCTGGGAGATGGGCCAGCGTCCTGGACAGGCGGGTGGGGCACCATTAGCTTGACTCATCGTGGATCTCAGCCCACGGGCGGGCAGGGTGGGGACAGCCCGGTGGTGATATCAGCCTGCACCTCAGTCAGCATGAGCGTAGCTGACAAGGTGGAGATGGAATAAGAGATGCAAACTGACACGGGGCAGGTCCATGGGCCTCCACCCACTCACACCTGCTGCCCTGCCCACTGCATGGGTAGAGGTGTGGTACACACATCACACACCACACACACACTGCATATACCGTGCACATAACTATACATACCTGTACTCCAGGCACATGTGCACACATACCAGGCACATGTACACACATACCAGACATATGTGCACACACCAGGCACACGTGCACACACACCAGACACACATGCACACACACCAGACACACATGCACACACCAGACACACATGGAAGCACACCAGACACACGTGCACACACACCAGACACGTACACACACACGACACACGTGCACACACCAGGCACATGTGCACGCACACCAGACACATGTGCACGCACACCAGACACATGTGCACGCACACCAGACAGTTGCACACACGACACACGTGCATACACCAGACACGTGCGCGCACACCAGACACATGTGTGCACACCAGACACATTTGCACACACCAGACAAGTGTACATACACAAAACATATGTGAACACACACCAGATATGTGTGAACACACACGACACACGTGCACACACCAGATACGTGTACACACACCAAACACATGTGTAGGACAGACACGTGCATGCACACCAGACACACATGCATGCACACCAGGCACACGTGCACGCACACCAGACACGCATGCACGCACACCAGACACACATGCAAATACCAGACACACATGCACACACACCAAACATACGTGGATGCACACCAGACACATGTGCAAACACCAGACAGACATGCCCACACACCAGACACATGAGCGCACACCAGACACACGTGCACACACACCAGACACACGTGCACGCCCACGACACACGTGCGCACACAGCAGACACACGTGCACGCACACCAGACAGGTGCACACACACGACACACGTGCACACACCAGATATGTGTACGCACACCAAACACACGTGTAGGACACCAGACATGTGCACACACCAGACACGTGCATGCACACAAAACACACATGAACATAACCAGAATGTGTGAACACACACCAGACACACATGTGCACAAACCAGACATGTGTGAACACACACCAGACACACATGTGCACAAACCAGACATGTGTGAACACACACTAGACACACGTGCACACACACCAGGCACACCAGATACATTTAAACACACCAACACACGTGCACGCACACCAGACACGTGTGCGCACACTAGACATGTGTACGCACACAAAGCATACACGAACACACACCGGACATGTGTGAACACACACCAGGCATGTGCACACACCAGGCACGTGTGCGTACACCTGACATGTGTGAACACACACTAGACACACGTGCACACACACCAGACACGAACGCACACCAGACATGTGTGAACACACACCAGACACATGCACACACACCAGGCACGTGTGCGCACACCTGACATGTGTGAACACACACTAGACACACGTGCACACACACCAGACACGAACGCTCACCAGACATGTGTGAACACACACCAGACACATGCACACACACCAGGCATGTGCGCACACACTAGCACACATACACTAGGCACAAGTACTCATACCAAACACGCCACACACAACAGGCTCACTGCACCACACGCCACGCACACACACTACACACACCACTTAGCTCACAGATCAGACACTCATATACACACACTACACAGACGCATACACGGATCAGGCACTGAACCAACATACACATACTCGATAGGCACACATTGCACATCATGGCATGTGCAATTCATGTGTACTACACACAACGGACACACACTATCTATCATACAGCTCCAGGCAGATTTTGGGAAAACTTCCGTGGCCCAGACTCTCAGCTCAGCTGCAACTTGGGCCTCGCGGGTCCAGCAGAGGGTCCCGCTGAGCTGCCCAGCTCTGGAGCTCAGGGTCTGGGATCCCAGACAGCAGTCTTGTCCAGTGCGGTTGGCACAGGTGCAAAGCAAACACACAGACACGTGCACACACACCAGACCGCTCCTGTCCTCGGTGTCTGCTCAGCCCTCAGCATCCTCTCCGCCCTGGGCAGCTCTGCTTTGGAGAGAAGGTGGCGCAGGGACCGCGGGCACAGACGATGTCACACATGTCCTCAGACCACAGTTTTAGGACGGCCCAGTGGCTGACTGAGGCCTCTGCTCAGACCAGCAGTTCGGGTCAAGAACTTAGCGTCACCTGTCTCTGCCCCAGCACAGGAGTTGGGCGCCTGGGCACTCGGCAAGCACCCGTCTTTCTCCACATGCGTCTTTCTTTCCGAAACTTGGCAGGAGCCCTTGGGAGCCTTTGTGCCACAAACACCAACAGAGCCATTCCCAGCTCCACACAATTGTGGGCAGCCTTCCCCCGAAGGTACAGCACCCACAGACATTCTTTCTGCAGCCACCTGTGTAGTCTTCCTTGATCTGTCTGAGGGCAAAGAAGGCACTGCTATGACCTCTCACAGCTCAGTGGCCCTCAGGACAGTGTGGAGAGGGTGCTGTCTCCCTGAGGGCCAGGCAGTGGGCAGGGTGGTGAGGATGGTCGGCTCCTGAGTCTGTGCCCATGAAGACATTGCTGGCACATGGGTAGGACTGCTGGTGGCCTGAGAGATGGACGGGAGGGGCGGCCTGCTGGATGGGTGGGAGGGACAGCAGCTTGGGCACAAGATGGGAAGCCCCAGGTAACTGTCAGCTGTCCCACATGCAGGGTGACAGCTGCCCTTTACACCTTCGTGTTGGTAGGAGTGGGGACAGGGGTGTCTCTCAGCTTCAGGCAACAGAGACAGTGGGACTTCTCTGGAGGGCCCTAGTCATTGAGGACACCATGTGTCATCCAAAGTGCTTCCTGCCTTGATTTCAAAGTGGAGACTCGAGCAGGAAAAGTACAGAGGGACGAGGAGATGTAATTTGCCAAGAAAGCTAGAGGCACAAATCCAAGGAACGCCGCCCCGAGCCTCCCTTCGATGGGCGTCACCTGCACAGGGAATGTGCAGCTGTCTGGTGACAGGGCCAGTAGGTCCTTTGGGAAGGACGGCGCGGCGGGAGGAAGGAGCCTGTTTATCAAGGCGGGATCCGCTCCGTCTTGAGTGGCACTCAGGGCCTGGGCTCAGGGACACTGTCCACCTAAGACTGGGATTTGTTGGGTGTGAGGAGAAACTGCCTTCAGCCGTGTGGTGAGGGGTCACAGCCTCAGGCCTTCGTGCGCCCCACAGTCCCGGCCAGGATGGGTGGGATTGGGCAGCATCTCCCGAGCACATCTGGTGCCAGCCCCGGGCTCTACATCTGGGTCCCAAGGCCCCATGGGCCGGGAGGCCTCAGCCCAGCCTGGGGAGAATTGCAGCTCTCAGAGCCCCCTCCTCTTTGGGCCTACAGGGTCAAGTGCAGGCCCACAGACCAGTAAGCAGTGGTCAGGGCTTGAACCCAACCTTTGTCATTTGACAGTGACTTAAAAACAAAAGGAAAACAACAACGGTGACCGTTTGGAGGAAAAGTTATTTTCCATCTCAAGGTCCAAAGAACTGCTGGAGGGTCACTGTCCAGACCATGAAAATGGGGGAACCACGCTGAAGACATGACTGATGGTGAAGCTGGGCCCCACAGAGAATGAGCCCTTGACAAACGCGCTGCAAATGCACCTGTGAAGAATCCCCACAGGCAGCAGCCCTTCCTGCCATGCACAGCCTGTGGGCTGCCTCCCTGCCCTCCTGGTCCAGCCGCCCCAGGACTGTGGGGCTGCAGTGCTGTGGCTGAGCCTGGGCTGACCGCGTCAGCCTGGTCCCGGGACCACCGACCCAGTAGCACAGCACCCTTCCTAAGTCCTCCAAAGAGCAGGGAGCCTGCCCACTGCCCTGCCCACAGGAGCGTCCACAGAGGCCCAGAGCGAGCACAGAACGTGCCATTTCCACGGCGTGCGCAAACTCCAGGTGTGCCCCATTAGCAGGGTTCCAGGATGCCATCTTCCATCAAGAAAAAGACACGGTGCATCGTAGAGCTGAGCTCAGGCCCTATTAATAGCAATCCTAATTATATGGCTGCAAATTTAATTCATAGCAATGATTAGTGTCAAAATCAAAGGCATCAGGCATCAATATTGATGGAATTGCATAAGCCCCATAAACAGAGGTTCGCCGTTAACTATTGCATTAACGTCGCTTCCAATTTTGCCAGATCAAAACAACTCCATTTCTCAGTGTCCTCTGGAAATCTCTGCTGGCCAGCTCTTCATGGAGATGACTGCCAGAGATCCTGGTCAGTATTGGGAGGAGGTGTGCGTGTGGGGTGTGGGTGGTGGCCACGGGCTCACAGAGTCAGACGCACCCCCATTAGCTCTCCAAGAACGCCCGGCACATGAGCCTGCAGAGAGGGGCTGAGTGATGCCGAGGCAGCCCCACCATTGTGACTGGGAGTAGTATGGGCAGCATGTGCCGAGGTGGCAGCTGAGTGAGCAGGTCTGCCAACTTTGCCTGAAAGACGTGGGCTTTCCAGCACCAGTGGCAGCTGTCTGACAGGTCTGAACTGTCACCAGAAGAGTCCTCACCTCAGGGTGCTGTGAGCTGCACTGACCCAGCACAGACAGGGATGACCTGTGAGATCCATGAGACTGGAGTCCAGGTCTGCCTCCTCCTCCTCCTATCAAGATGAGGTCATGTGGGAGAGTGGCCTCCTGCCCGCCAGGCCCGGAGGAGGGCCCAGGTGTGGTCCCCAGGAGTAAGCCCAGCTGGCTCTGGGTTCGGCTCAGGGACGCTGGCGGGCATGGAGGTGGGTTTGGTGACTGTGTGGAAGAACATTCTTTCATTTGATGCTGAGAGAAGGTCCCAGAACAGAAATCTAGAAATCTGATTTGGGTACTGTGAAGAGCGTGGGTACCTGTGTAGGTCCTGTGACCTTAACCATCCCACTGTTGCAGCTATAAATGGACAGTGACCTCTCCCCGGCCCAAGCCTCCCCGGCCAGCCCATTCCCTGAGCTCCCTTCTGGTTCTAAAACCCAGGTAAGGTCCCTGACCCGATGCTGGGCCTGGCCTGTCTGCAGACCCACGGATCCCACTTGGCAGCCCCGCCTGCCCTACTCTGAGACACCAAAACCCTCCTGAGTCCCTAAGGCCACGGAGCCCCCCTGATTGCAGGGTGCTGGGCAGCCGCAGTGCTTCTGAGAGAGTCAGAATGTGAGTGGAGTATGACAGCTGATGGGATAGTCCCAAACTTCCCCTCCGTGGAGCCCACAGACTGTCCTGGAGGCTGAGGCCAGGGGAAGGCGGAGGTCTCAGGAAGAGATTTCATAGGACAGACCTAGATGCCAGGTCGCTTCTCCAGACAACCTGCCTCGACACAGGAGCTGGGAAGATGCCACCAAGTGGCTGCAAGCTCTGTGCTCCAGCGTCTGGGATAAGACAGCGGCCTGGGGGCCGTGCCCACCTGAAGCATTTACAGCCTGGTTCCAGTTCCTACATTTTCCTCGGCTGGCCCCATTACCTGGGCATGTCCCAAATCTCTCTAGATCTGGTATCACCACCTGCCACAGAGCAGAGAGCTGGCCTAGGCTGCCTGTTGTCCTGGAAAACTAGAGGAAGCCCAGAAACCAGGCACAGTCCTGTAGGGGAAGGCAAGGCGACCCGCTGGTATTAAGCATCTACTGCATCCTCTGAGGGACTCAGTATTGCCCGTGTTGACATGGACTCGTGGGGAAGCCGGGCTGGCCAGGTCACTGCAGAGGCAGAGGAGGGTGTTTCCGTGAATTCTGTGAGGTTGCAGGAGTGAACCGCCACCTCCCAGTCACACCAGGAGGCCCAGCACATTGTTCGGGGCTGAGGACTGGGAAGCCTTCTGGTGACTCAGGCAGTGGGGCCAGTGGCCAGCTGGATGGATTCGTCTCGGCTGCGCTGGCCTCCTAAGTATTTTTCCCATGATTCAGGCCGGGGTTGGGCAGGGTTCTCTTCTTCCATCCGAACTTGCAAAAGAGAGGCCGAGTGGGAGGCAGAGTGGTGCGCTGTGCGCTGGGCCTGTGCCTGTGCTGGGGGAGGCTCTCCCTAGGGGCGGCTCTGCTCACGACGGGGTGCCCAGAGCAGCGCACACAGAAAGGGTACTGAGTTTCACTCAGCAAGGACCTTTCACTTAATCCTGCCTCACACAGGAGGTAGGCTCCTCACCATGGGCTTTACAGACAAGGAAACTGGGCTCAGCAGGGATGGCGGCCGGGAGGCCCAGCCCACAGGCTCACAGACTCTTTGTAATGCAAATGGTATCCTCCTTAGGGCCAGGGATGCTGGTGTTGGAGTTCGTCCAACCAGAAAGCCGAGTCCAGCCTCAGGGACCCATGGGGTGCCTGTCCGCGGAGTGTTCCCTTGGAGTTGGGCAGTCTGAACAGGGTCGGGGCCATGCGTCTGAGCCCCGCGAGTGAGGGCCTGTCTGCAGACCCTGTGGGCCTCCTTCTTCTCACAACCCTGTTCGCCTGGCCTGCCACGCCCACAGGCCCACTGGGACTGGGTACACGATCCCTTCAGGACAGCCTAGGAGGGCTGTTCCGGGTCAGCTGGGGACAGAAACCAATCCCCGGCCACCTGTCACAGCTGCCCGGCTGTGGGGCCCGCACACAGGCATCCTCCCTGCCAACCACATTCACCTTCCAGCTTTCAGAAGACGGGTCCCGGCCCCGGAGAGGCCACCAAATAAGAAGACTAGAACCTGGCAGGAACCAGAGCCCTTGGACTAGGGCGCGAACCCCCAGCCAGCACCCCGTTTCGCACGCGGCTCCAGCTCCACACAGCCAGCACTGCTGATGGACCGGGGGCAGGTGTCCCATCGGAGGCCACCTGTCCCGTGGTCCACCGTCCACGCCACAGGGCCGCGCTGGAAACCAGCGAGTCTTTTCTACCCAGAATCATGTCAGTGGGGCCAACACACAGAGAGGTCACCGCTCAGCTGTCCAAGGTGGGAGAGAGCCAGCAGGGCCTCCTGTGTTCGAGCTACATATCCCCTCTCTAGGAATCAGTGCCCACAGCTCAGCGGGCAGACACTGGGTGGCGCTGCACAGAGTCACGGTGTTTTCAGAAGGAGAAAAGCCCCACAGGGTATCAGAGCCAAGTAGCAGCTAGAAGGCTGGCCTGGAGGGACAGTAGGCCCTGGCCAGTTCTACTTGGAAGCCACAGAGCACAGTGCCCATGCTGGGCCTCCCCGGGCTGGAGAGGAGCCTGTGATGTTCCTTGGGACAGGTAGGGAGAATTCCCCATGAGAATTTCACAGCCATCTCAGCGGTTGGCTGCTGCTGATGGGGAAGAAGGTGTGGAGGCTGGGACCTCCCAGAACGAGGACAGGAACATGTCTGCAGATTTGCTATGGGCCCAGGAGGCCATGTACCATTGTGGGCATGGTCCTGGGATGTCCTACCTGCCTGTGGTGAACCAGCCACCCTAGGGAGGCAGGCAGGCCATGCTGAGATCTCCTGGAGAGGCTGCGCCCTCCTCACCCAGCCAGCTTCTGAGAGCATATCCCCAACGCACTGAGCAGGAAACACTCCTTCCGGACCCCCAGCAACCCCCTCTGCAGCTCCGGTCCATGCAGCAGTCAACTTCCTTCCTCTGCGAACCAGCCACAGGGCACATGCCATTGGAATCCTCACACCCGGAGTCTGGAGAGGAGAGGTGCCAGGACCCTGGGGAGCTATCATGTAGCTGTAGTGCCAGAGAGCCGGGTCACACTAACCACAGGGGACACAGACACCCAGGACCAGGAGAGTCTGCTCCAGGATACAGTTCGCATCTTCACCAAACTAGTGGTCCTCACTTCCAACTCATTGATCTTCACCTCTCCACCCGACCTGTCCTCACCATCCCAACCAGGCCTTATCCTGTGAGTGCCAAGTCTCTCTCCTTGACCCCAGGGTATGTATGTTTGAGTTCAATCAACTCACATCAAGCCCGCATAGGGTCCTCCCATAGCCAGTGCCCTGCTGGAGTCGGAGAGACAGATGCGGTGGGAACGGAGGAGTCATGTAACTGGTGTGGGCCCCAGAACCTGATTCCACAGCTCCTGTCTCTGCTGGAAAATCCCCACTGGGGGAGCTTATGGCTTCAAGTCAACCTTTCTATCCTGAGGCATTTGCCTGAAAGAAATGCCTCTCCGTGTTAGGAAATGCATTGCTGTAGCCCTGATCACCGGCCCTGCTGCCCACTGGGGCCCTGCTGGGGAGTGGGTCCCACCTGCCAGGGCTGGCAGCTCAGCGTGCAGCTGTGTGCCCAGAGGGCCAGCCCGGCTCTGCCCCTTGGCTCTGGCTCTGGAAGCTTCTCTGCCGCTGTCGTCCTCCATTCCTCATCTGTGCAACTGGGGCAAGTGACACTAACCTCTCGCAGCTGCCGGGGTTATGGGAGCAGCACGAATCTCTGTCATCTCCTGACACAGAAGGGGTACAGACAGCAAGCCTGCAGCCTCGCTGCCCACGTTCCCGGGAAATACCGCAGGGCTCTCCTCCATTCCTGCTAGTCACCTTGCTGGGGCTTGCTTGGCCTTCGACTGTCCCTGAAAAATGGGGCCACCTTCCTGGCTCAGGAGTTGCTCTGCCGAGAGTACGAGGCTGGCCCTGTGGGAGCATAAGGCCCAGGCCCCTGAGCACAGTCCTCATGGTGCCCACCACTGTCTCCTCATCACTGGAGTGCCCTCAGCGTCCTCTGGATGGAACCTTGGCAGTGATGTGTGGCTTCTGTCCTCAGCACTGCCACGCTCAGGCCCTTACTGTGCAGATGTCACACATGCCTTGGACTGTATGTGTCCCTCTAATGGGTTGCGTGCTGGCCCAGAGATGGCCTGTGACCCTCTCACGCATTTGCAGAGCCGGGACAGCCCTCATGGGCTGGTGTGGTCACACCCATTTTAGAGTCTGCTCAGTTCCTACTTGGGATGTCCTGCCCCAGGGCCGCAGGGAATAAGGGCTGGATAGTTCAAATGATGTGGTCAGGCAGAGGACTGGAGAGGCTGACACACCTGCTCCCCACAGGCTCTTAGCTGTTCTTATCTTCACTTTCCTTCCTGTGTTGAAAGAACTTCCTGGGGACATTCCGTAAATTCCTGGGGCCATTCTCCAGGGTGGGAGCTGCAGGCTGAGTTTGATCAGAGGCTGTGTCCCCCGAGGGAGAGGTGAGTAGCTGGCTCCTGGAAGTGGCCAAAGTGGAAGGCTAGCCAAGTGACTGGGCAGCCACAGAGGCTGAGCTCTGTGCCACTCCCCGTATTCGTCAGGGCCGAGAACCTGCCACCTGGGGCTTGAAGGATGCACACTCACCCTGCGTCTAGAACACAGGCGGGGTGACGCAGGGAACTTAGCACACCCCTCCTGGAGTCCGGGACCCAGCTCAAGAAGGGCGGGCAGCCCCGCTGACTGTAGCAAAGGGCCTGCACCAGGGGGCTTCAGCCATCCTGGCCATACACCTTCCAGGCCTGAGAAGCCAAACGGGCACAGCTGCCTCATCCTCCTGTCTGCAACCAAGCTGGGTCATGAGTCCCAGGACAGAACACAGAGGCCAGGAAAGGGTTAAAGGGCCTTGGCATCCTGAGACCAGAAGCAACTGGAATGTTCTCATTCCCCATAACCAGACCAGCCTTTCTCACCTCCTCAGGCAGCAGCTCAGAAACAGAGCCCACACCTGGCCCAGTGCCTGCCACCTCTGTCCACAGCCCAAACACCAGACCGCAGGGAGCACAGGGTCAGTGGTGGTGTCAGCGCTGGCGGGCGGGGTGGCCTCGGGCCCTGCTGCGCGGGGTGCAGGAGGGTTCACTGGAATGGGAGGCATGTAGCTGCTGTGCTCCCACGAAAACAGCAGACAAGCAGCGACAAGCTTGGGCATCCCAGCCCACCACAGCCGCGCACGCCCAGGGCTTGTTCGGGTGAGGGTGTGACGACAAAGAGGAAGGACGGGCACAGCCTCGTCTGGCACCACGCCGTCTGCATGCAGCCCCACTCTCAGCCTAGGGCATTCAGGGGCTTCAACTGGATTCTTTGGACTCAGAAAGGTTCTGGGCCATAAGTGGGCCTTGCGGACCTACTGAAATCAGCTCCCCGATGGGGAACAATGTGATGTTCCCTCAGGTCAGTGCACCTTCCTAATTCCACAAGCAGTGTGGGAATGTCTGCTCCTCGACAGAGTTCACACCTCCTCCCCCTGGAACCCAGAGAATGCGAGTAGTCCCGGTCACTCCAGAGACTCTGGGCAGGGTGGCATGGTGCCCGAGCCCTGACCTTACCTTCCTCAGCTTGCCGCTCTTGGTCCCCACGAAGACAATGCTATAGTCGTTGTACACGTAGGAGATTACCGAGGTCATGCGGTCCCGGCTGGTGGTGTACAGGGCCAGGCCCTCCACTGGTGTCGAGCCTCCCAGCGGCTGATTGATGTCCAGGCCACAGAAGTTGTCATCTATGGGGACCGGCTGTGGGAGTGGGACAGGGTGAGTGGATGCTGCAGCCCCCCACCACAACCACCACCTCAGTCCCCTAATTGGGCCCACAACATGGCCCCCCACCACTTGCTCAAGTAAAGTGCAGGTTCTGGCAAGACACAGGTCACATGCAACCTGGGCCCAGGGATCTCCAGGGAGGAAGTCGACCTTCCCCACCTGCGTCTGTACTCAGCCTGGCAGCAGAACCACTGCTCCAGGTCTTGACCCCTCCAAGGCCCGAGGCCTCCGATCCGCAAGCCTTGCTGCTCTGGCAGCAGCAGCCTCACGGAACTCCACCACAGGGGCTTCTTGTTTGTTCTGGGTGTAGGAACGTGAGTCTCTCAATTACCCCTCATCTGCACAGGGGATCAGAAGGGCATCAAAGCGGCCACTAGCACCTACCCCTGGAGCTGTTACTCCTACACAGATGCTGTGTCCTTGGCGTCACATGACCTGGCTGTTAAGAGTCTTGTTCAAGTTGCACAAAGATTCCCACTGCAGTCCTCACCAACATGCAGGCAAATTGAAGCCCAAGAGCACCTGGGACCTGCGGCACCCTGCTTCTGGGACTGCAGGGGAGCAGTTGGTGGGACAGACACAGCCACGGGCCTGGCCCTGCTCTAACGCTGGGTGGCTGTGAACCTGAACCAGGGACACATCTTTGGGGCTCTAAGTGGATGCTTCTCAGATGTCATTCAGTTGAAGAACACAGACTGCCTCTTGCATACAGGTTGGGCAGGTTTTGTGTCCCCTCACAGGGGTCGGGGAGGAACCCTGGGTCCAGGTTGATTGTACAGCCTGGATGCCATGGGCAAAGGCCACTCCTCTGTCCCAGAAAGGCATACGGGGAGGAGGGAAGTGACTGTCCTGAAAGACTGAAGGCCCTGGGAGCACCTACAGCCTCCTCCTTGCTCACGACACAAGAGAGCTGGCTGACTCACTGTGATGACAGCTCTGCGTCCTTGGAACAAACAGACCCCCACTTCCTTCTCAGGTCCAAAAGGAACAGAAAACTCATATCTGGAGAATCCCAAGCATTTCTAGATCCTACAGATGTGACCATGGGAGAGAGAGCTGTGATGCCAGTGTGTACACATATCTACATGCATGTGCATAATGCATGGCGAGCAGTATGTGGTTGCGTCTTTGTGTCTGCACACACGAGCAGTGCAAACCGTGCCTTGTGCACATATATGTGATCATACATGGGCAGCAAGGGTCCCAAGCTTGTGTGCATGCTTATGTGTATGTTTGCACACCACACACCTCTGCATGCACGCGTGTACAGGTGAGCAGTGCACAGCCATCTCTGCATGTGTGCAAAGGCGAGCAGCCTCTGTGCACGTGCATATGTATATGCACTGTGTTTACACATGAACAGTCGCGAACACATGTGAACACACGGATACAGACCTCACATCAGGGTAGTGTTGCACATGTAGGTGTGAACTGTGAATACACACATGCACATGTCGGTGTCCACGCACAGGGGTGATCCTGTGCATTTGTGAGTATGTGTATGTGTGTGCACACACACACATGCAGGCCTGCATGTTTGTAAGCAGATGCACATGTGAGCACATGTGTTATGTGCATGCACAGTGAGCCCTTGTACACGTGATTATGTCTGCATGGATGCATGTGTGCGAAGGTGTGTCTGCAAACATGCATGTGTGCCTCTAGGCCACCTTGCTGAGTGCACACACGTGTTCACATGGATGTGCACGCCAACACACATGCATGTGTGTTTGTGCATATTGGTGTGTGGACATGTGGGTGCACATGTGCATGTCCTTCTTTGGGAAAAGGAGCAAACTTTCACCTTAAGGGTGACCTTGAGTAACAAACAGCTCACACAGCGAAGGGCTGGCCATCTGGGGAGGGAGCGAGGCTGTGTCTGGGCCAGCATGGGTGGGGATGGCCTGCAATCCCTTCCAGCAGTCACATTTCACTGGTGACTAGAAACTGGGACATTCTTTTCATCAAGACCACCCCCGCCCCTGGGCCTCACCTGCAGGGAGCTGTTGTTTAATATTCACTAGTGACTACTGGGCTGATGATGGAGTTTCTAACTTCCTAGAAAGGCAGGACAAGGGAACCAGCCACCACCTCTTACACTTCCTAGTACTCCTATCCCTGCACGTGGGCACAGGGCAGGCCAACTGGGGAGACCTAGATCCAGTCCCTGCAGCCCAACAGTGTCTCTACCTGCTCTGACACTCTGCGTCCTCCTCAGGAAAAAGGTCAGTCTGGGAGATGGTCACCCTTCCTCTCATGTTCTGGGCTGCTGAGGCTGGGCAGGCCTAGGCCAGGTCAGTGGAAATGACGGCGAAGGAATCACCTGCCTCCAGCTCTCTGCTGACTTGCCGCAGGGGAGCAGTGTGCGCGGAGTCCAACCCAGGTTGGCCAGCCTCCCTCCCCTCTCACTGTCATCTACCCTGAACCCAAAGCCCTTTGCTTTGGCGCAAGGTCATGTGGCTTTCCTTACAGAGGTACCCTGGGCACAAAGAGCTGGGACTCGAAATCTATGGCTGGACTGAATTCCAGTCTGGTCTCATTGCTTACGGGTGTGTGGAGCCTGACAGGCTCAGCCTTGGTTTCCCCATCTGTCGAGTAGGGTGACAGTCCCTGCTTTGTAGGGATTGTCATGGATCCGGTGAGAGGATCCTGATGCTGCCCAGAGGTGCTGCTCTGGAGGGCTGGCTCTCCTGCCTTGCTCTGGGCAGAGCTGGGACCCCCCTCTGTGCCGCACACTGGTCCTGCTCCTGTGCCATTAGATTAAGTCCAGGACCCCAGTTCCTCTTAGGCATCCCTAACCTCTCTAAGGCCACCAGGCGGGGCCCCTGATTAGAAGGACTCGAAGAGTGAGGCCCCATATATCCTGGCCAGGCCACCCCTCTCCCAGTGCTCTCTGTCCTCTGATCAGGAGCCCAGGCTCTCTCTCCAGAAGCCACTGGAGCCAGAGGCGGGTGTCGGCTTCCTCTTCCCTCTGGCTCAGGACCGGCAGGAATCGGCAGTTTCCTTCTGACAAGGGCCCTTGGCTGTGGGAAAGGCAGGCTCTGTATGCCTTAACCCTCACATCCCCTTGCTACTGCTCCTGACTGGGGTGTAGGCTACAGGATTTCAGGGTGAAGGACTTCCAAGATGATCTAGTCCAAGTTCCTAATTTTATAGACATAAAATCACTGGCTCTTAATTATGATGATAAACATCAGTAATTACAGCTGGCATTTATTGAATGCTTATTATGTCCAGGTATTATGCTGAGCGTTTTATGTACTGTTTCTATTTGATCTTCACAATCACCAACCATAATGAGCACTATCATCTCTATTTAAATGTGAAAAAAGTGCAGCTCAGACCAGGGAGAGACATAACTTGCCCGAAGTCACAGTCTTAAGTGGTGGATCTGATTTTAAAAGTAAAGCCGTAGGACTTCAGAGTTGACTCTCTTTCACCAACGCCCTCAGCAGTGAGCAGATGCTGGTCAAACAGAAGCCCAGCCCAGCCCAGGTAGGGTCTGGGTTCTCGCTTAAGAAATGGCCCTGGTCCCAGGAGCAGGTACCCTCAATTTAGGGCGCTCACAGGGCAGCACCTGGGCCCTAGGTCTCAGGTTCCCCCAAAACTCTGCACAGAACCTATCACAATGCGGAACAGTCCCTCAGAACGGCAAACCTAACCCCTAAGCAGGGTGCTGGCCTTGCGCATGATTGTGCCTATCAGTTAGGAGGTAGGCACTGTGACTCTCATCTCCCACAAGCCTGCAGAGATGGCAAGTTACTCCAGAAACCAGGAAGTGGCACAGATGGAATTTAAAATGTGGTCTTTATCTCTAAAGCCTAAACTCTTAGCCACTACATTACATGTTCGGTGATTTATCTCCCTGCTAGATCACAGACATGTGAGAACAGGGCTCATGCCTATTCATGTCTGCATCCCAGCACCCAGTGCAGCTCAGGGCACTCAGGAGAGCTTCAGTATCCTCTACAGAAGGGATGGAGTGTGGATGAGTGAGTACGGAGAAGGAGGAATGGATGGACAGGTGTATAATGAAAGATGGTTGGCATGATGGAATGATGGATGGAGGGAGGGAGGGATAAATGGGTGGATGCTGGATGGGAGAAGGGATGGACAGATGGAATGATGGATGTGTGGATGAAGTGATGGATGGGTGAATGGAATGATGAATGGAAGAAAGCATGGATGCAGTGATGGAAGAATGGAGGGAAAGAGTGATGAATATAAGAAGTGAGGGATGAATGTGTGGGTGGGTAGGTAGATGGAAGGATGGGTGATAAGTGGATGGCAAATGGATTAATAATAGCTGGATGAAGGTATGGACAACAAGTGGAAGGATGGAGGGTGGGAGGGTGGGTGAATGAGGGGGTGCGGGGTGGATCACTGTGACTACTCAGATGGCAGCCTCTCTCTCCTGACAGACACTGTCCATTGTTTTCTCATCTGCTGTCCTCGGGCCTACCTCCTGAGTGCCCTTCCTCTCTCCACTTCCCCTTACCCGGAATCCTGATTCCCCTGTTTTCAATCTGTTAATCAAGCCAACTCCTGTCCCTCTCCTCCAATGTCCACACACACCTACCTCCTCGACCCACAAGTTCTGCACACTCAGGACCTGGCCCATTACCTCTTAGCAGTCTTTTGGCCCCCACTCTTCCTCTCGTGTGCCCTGACCACTGTAAGGGCTCCCTGCTGCTCCTCCAGCTGCAGGCATGCCCCCGAACTGCACTCACTGACCCCTCTCTCCGGATGCTTCCCCAGACACCCCTGGGTTCACCCCTTCAACCTCCTGTCTGCACTAGTGCCCCTCAAAGCTGACTCGGCGCTTTCGGGGAACCACCTCTCCTGCTGTCTCTCCTCCCCACACTCTGCCCCAGACAGACGGTGTGTCCAGGGAAGTGGAAGTCGTGCTCACCCAGGCCAGCTCCGAGAGGGCTGGCGTGTTCCACAGTGCGTGGGGAGGGGTCCGCATGGAGGGGAGGGCCAGCTTACCGCCTTGGTGCACTGCACGTCCTTGCCCAATAGCCAGCTGAGCTCCAGGTGGCCGTGACCCTGGTAGCAGGAACGAAGGCGCTCCTTGATCTGCAGGTTGACGGCCCTCACAGGGAAGGCGCAGAGGGCAGAGTCGTCGGGTGGGCGGTGGTGCTGCTTCTGCCCCTTGGAGAAGATGGCGAATAGCACGTCGTCTTGGCTGCTGATGTTGAGGGCATGGGCCAGCGCGGTGCCTGGCTTGGCCAGCGAGGCGGCCTGCAGCAGACGGTACTCCACGCCAGCTCGCGTGCAGCCGAAGGGCAGCGACACATAGGAGTGGAACTTGGGGTCGTCCTGGCACAGCCGGACAATGCGCGAAGTGTAGAAGAGGTCCCCGGCGGCGTTGACCGCCAGGCCCTCCGGCGTCTCGGGTTGGACGGTGAGGAAGTAGACGAAGCCCCCGCTGGCAAAGCCGTACACGTAGGAGATGTCGAAGTGCGCGACCAGCGCCAGGGTGTCGGATGGGATCTTGATGAGGGAGGACACGAAGTCGCTGTGCAGCTCGTAGTCCAGCATGGCCGCGGACTCGGGGTCGCGGGGCAGCTTGCGGCTGGACAGCGTGGGGAAGTAGTCCTGCTTCCCGTCCACTGCCGTGCCCACGAAGAGCTTGCCGTCCTGGCCGGCGGAGCGCACGATGACGCCGCACATGCTGCCCGCGCTGTCCACGCTGGACAGGTAGTGCTCCTTCTTGTGGGAGGGCTCGGCCAGGATGAACAGGTCGTCCAGCCGCAGCAGGCGGCACACGCCCTGGTACAGGCTGCCGCAGGCCAGCAGCCGCTGCTCCGACTCATCGATGAGCAGCAGTTTGTTGACGTTGTCGGTGAGCGTGAGCGGCTCGCCGCAGGGCTGCACGATGAGCGGCGGGTAGCAGGCTTTGTTGTCTTCCTCGGGTCCCGTCTTGTGGGCCACCTGCAGGGTCAGGTTTCCCGCCAGCTTGTACACGCGGTTCATGGCGCCCACGTACACGGCGCCCGTGTCGCGGTGCACCGCCAGGTGGCTGAAGGTCCAGTCCCGGCGCTCCGAGCGGAAGGTGCAGAAGGGCGAGGCGGCGGCGGGCGGGGCCAGCAGTGCCCCGACCAGCGGGAGCACCCGCAGCAGCCAGCGTGCAGCCCGGGGCCGTGGCCGCCTGCCTTCTTCCATCTTGGGACGAGGGCCAGCAGCAGGAGCCCCTGCGAGCCTGCTTGTCGGGCGAGCGGCCTCACATGGTTCTAGAAAACACAAGGCAGCAGGCAGCAGTCAGCGGGCGCAAGGTCAGGGTGCGGCCCCAGTCCCGCCTGCGTCGTCTACCCTCCGCACTTGAATTTTCTATTTCTAACCCGCTGCCTCCCTGTCGGGATGTTGGGGAATCCTATCATCTATTTTCGTCTCCAGCCTTTACGCTGCAAAATACTTTTTTAACTTTGCAAAACGTCTCTATTTCTATCCTCTAGAGACATGGTTTTTCTCCCTCTGAGAGGTTTGTTCAGGCAGCCTGGTGATCCGGTGTCGGGCCCAAGCCAGCCATTCCCGTCCACGGCACGTCCATCCTGCCTGTGGGACCCTCCCCTTTGTAGAAGCCAGTCCAGGGCCTGCTCCCCACTGGGCACTCCCAGACTCTGGACTCCCAGACAGAACCCCGCCCTGGGCTTCCCGTGTCCTATTTGGGGTAAGGAGACCCCGTCTTGCCCTCACCACCCTTTCCAAAAGGCAGCTTAGAATCCACTAAGGTAGGGAGACTGCCATGGCTAGTGTTTGGGCTGATGTGCTGCTCCAGAGCCTGGCTGCCGGTAGGGCCAGAACTTCCAGGGATGGGGGTGCAATCGCTGCCTCCTGAGAACCTGGACTCCAGACCTGAGGGGCAGCTCAGGGAGCTGCCTTCTGGCAAAGGGCCCTGACACCTGGGTTCAGCTGCAGCCTCCTAGGCAAGAGCTCAGGTCTGGAGGTGGGCCACCCCTTTCCACCAATGATGGGTAGGGGGACCCAAGAGGACCCATCAAGTCCACCCGCCTCAGCCTGCTACCTGCCACCTTTGCTCCAAGCCTGGGGCTCCTGGCGCTTCTGGGGTCCCTGGGCAGGGCTGGGCATAGAGCTGCCGTCTCCTGCCTTCGGGGTCAGGAGGTCAGGGCAGTCCAGAGAGTAATCTCTCCTCCAGACACTGTCCATCCACAGCCTTCTCAGACGAGTGCAGACGGCCCTCTAGGCCAGAGGCAGCAGGACTGAAGGCACCCACATGGAGGAGGGAGACCTGGCCGCAGGCAGCGGGGACCTCGTCCTGCACTCCACTGCTGGGCAGGTGGGAGTGAGGGGCACCGCTGCAGGAGCACAGCTCTGCTGTCTTTAGAAACTCCTTCCTCTGCCTCCCTCTACGTTTGTCCTGCATAAGCCAGAGCCGGCAGCAGGCCTCCCTCCTCTACAAGCTCCACGGTGCCGGCTGACTCACGGCGGCTTCCGTGGAAAGAGGAAGGAGCAGTGGAGTTGGGACCCCAGCGCCTGCCCGGCCCTTCCGCCCGAAAGCCTGGACAGAGCTTTCGGTTTAAGCCAGAGGTTATTTTTATATGTCCTGGGGCCGGCAGCGGGACGTGAAGCAGAGAGGAGCTTCGGGAAGGAAATAACAGCCCCCACGCTCCCTGGAGGAGCATGGCCCTGGCTCTGGGCAGGAAAGCAGTGGTCACAAGTGGGGTGGTTCTGAGAGGGTTGGCTTCACAAACAGCTCTGGCCCCATGATGGTGACGGCTCCCACCCTTCACAGCACGCACACCTGACCTCGGGGGCAGAGCAGGAGCAGCGAAGGATGTGGCCGAGGCTGCTGGCAGCCACCTGTCCTCCTGCTGAAAGCTCTGCTCACCTTCCACTCCTGACCCGGCAACATCTCAGGCTGTTCTCTCAACACAGGCACTTCTCCCCTTGAGTCTCTAAGTGGGGTTGTGCTGGGACCCCGGCCTGCCCATCATGGAGCCTCCAGGAAGCCTTATTTGGAGCACTTGGAGGTCATGACTGCCACTTGGGAAGCGAATGTCATCGTATTTCACGTGTAGGGTCTGCTTGTACCGTCTCCCTGTGGGTCTGGGAGGCAGGTGTGGGGGCAGCAGGAGGCACCTGACACTGGGGCACACCTGGGTGCTCTGGTTGTACCCTTCACTGGGCGTCCTTACTGCCATCAGAGGTGAGGGGACGATTCAGAGATGCACAAGACTTTACAGACTGAGTGGCAGTTCAGTGTCAGACGCCATAGCGTCTCAACGTGTCACCAGCGTCCCTTGTCACCACCGGCCCCGACCCAGTGTTCTCCACGATAGCTACAGTGGAGGAGCCTATTGTCATGGCTGCTCCATGAATGGCTCACGTAGCCGAACCTGAGGACCCAGACGATGATAGAAAGGTTGGTGTGAGGCCAGGCGGCCAGAGAGGACTGCTGGCTGCTCTGGACCCCCTTCCTCCCCATGCAGAGGGGTCTTCCCCAACTGCCTGATTTCTAACTACGGGACTTTGCAGCAGAAATTTGGGGCTGGAGTGGAAGGACAGCCAGGGTTCCCTTCTACTACTTACCCCACAGGAAGGGACAAATTGCCCAGGGGACCCATCATGCGTCAGGACAGGCTCAGCCCCAGACCCGGTGAGACAGCCTGGGGCTGCCCCCTCTGGACTTGGGGCCTGGGCTGCTGTGCTCTGCCCCAGACTGCTGTGAAGGGAAGAAAAGTGCCTTCTGATGGTGGGGCCCCCTTGAGGGTGGGTTGGAGCGGCTCCTCTGCATGGGGACCCACTGCTCGGCTGGGCAGGACGGTCCTGGCACATGGTGGGGAGGGACCACTGTGGGTCTCTGGGCAGTGCTGGGGTGTGGGGGTCTGACGGAGAAGCTCCCTTTCACTGTCGAGGAATAAGCTCACCCAGAGCACGGCTGGTCCCTGTGACAGCAAGCACTCTTCAGGGTCTTGGATTTCCATGCACTGAAGTCTGAGGACAGACCTTGCATGTGGGGCTCTGGGCCCACAGTTCTGCAGGACCTGACACGCTGTCCCTGCTCGCGTTGTCTGAGGTCCCCGTGTCCAACACCAAACTCTCAGTGGTCCAGGCACAAGGTGAGCGGCGGGCACGTGTCACGGGCAGCAATGCCTGCAGCTGACAGGCCTCAATTAGAGAGAAAGGAGTTATCTGGTATTTAAATAATTATTAGATGGAAGGAATAATCATGGGTTTGAGCTGATTTTCCCCACTGTCACCCTGATGGTGTCTATAATATTATTATTCAAATGCCCGTGATTCTCACCGAGCGACCAAGAGAGGAGGGTGGGGGTGGGGCGGGGCCCAGTGGGCTCAGGGCTGCAGGAGGCATGATTATTCCTCTTCCCATTCTAGCTGTCACTCACACACAGACACCAAGATGGTTATTAGCGCATTTTATGCACGCGATTTAAAGGGACGGGGGGAGGAGACTTTCCTACAGAAAATAACAGGGCCAAAGGAACAATTTAGATGTCACTGCTGTACCAGCTGTCTTTGCTTCATTAATCGGATGTCATCTCCCTGCCGCTGTGCTCTTATGTGGAGTGGAGTGTCTGTACCTCGGCCCAGCAGAGGGAAGGTGAGGGTAGGGACCGTTTATGGATCCTTCCTGGTTGGGGCCCCAGTGTGGCCATGACAACTCCTGTCCCGTGAGAAGGGTCCCTAGGTGTCTTGTGTGTGATTCCTTGTCTGGGGAGGGCCCACTGCATCCACTGATACTGAGGATGGTCATTTGAGGTCCTGCCCTCCCCGTCAGTCATGGGGGGAACCCACTCCCAGATGGGGAGGCAGCGAGCCCTACCCACCCCACAGGCATGACGGTGGCATGGGGGGGACAGACAGGGGACAGGGTCCTGGCAGGAGAGCAGCAGATAGGTTATCAGGGCTGAATCATGTCCTCCCATTCCAGAGGTTGAAGCCCTCTGGCCCCAGGAGCTCAGGATGTGACCTTTCTGGAGAGGAACCTTCACAGTAAGCAAGTTTAACCAGGTCATTAGGACAGGCCCTCATTCAGAAGGATGAGGTCCTTACAGGAAGGGGACATGTGGACACAGAGATGGGCACAGAGGCAAGGTGACATGGGGACACAGGGACAAGCGGCTGCCTGCAAGTCAAGGAGGGAGGCAGACAGCTTCCTCCTGCAGGCTCACAAGGACTGCAGACCCCAGAGTGTAGACTCCAGCCTCTGACCAAGAGGAGAGTGTCTGTGGCCCCAGCAGTCTCTTCAGTGGGCAGTGATGAAGGAAGGGTGAGCCTGTAGCCAGGATGGGAGCCACAGGCCTGGACACTCAGAGGCGACTCCTGACACCTCTGTGAGCATGGAGGATAGGTAGACCCTCCTCCCTCTCCTGTGGACCCTCCAGCTCTGCCTCTGCCATCCGTGGGCTAGATATCCTTGTGTGTTTTGGGAGGCTCCGGCCTCTGCCCCTGCCCAGCAGAGCTGGTGGGCCACTGGCCAGCCTGATGACCCCTGGGGGGCCCTCCCTGCTCACTGCTGCTCCTGCCTGTCCCAGGGTCCAGGACTGTGTCCCTGTCTCCCAGGGGAACATGCTCTGCGTTCTCCAGACCTTAGCAAATGTCCTGCCTCCCTCTCTGCTGGTTCTCAGTTGGAAGGTCTGCTTGTCTCCCTGAATTATGAAGTTTCCATAGACGCGCCCTTATGTGAGGCTGGGGCAGCGGGGTGGCCTCTTCCGGGGCCCCTGGCAGGGCAGATTCGCCAAGTCTAAACAAGATTCATTACCGGGGGCCTGAGCTATACCGCTGACCTCAAGACCTGCCCCATATGTCAGGACCTGTCAGAAACCGCCCAGAATTCCCTCCATTATGTAAAGGTCACCCAGGCAGCGCCGAGCAGCCCTGCACAAACCACACTGCAAGGGCACCCCCTCCCAATCCTGCCTCCCTCTCGTTGGTCTGTCCTGTTCCAGCCCCCAGAGTCACTGGCCCCTTGCTGGTCAGGCATGTCTTCACATCAGCAGGGCCCCGGAAACCACTTGTTCTCCATACACAGGGGTGCTGGAAGGGTCACCCTCCTTGTCTTGATTGCAAGCCAACCCCGCGAAGCCAGCTTGAGGTGGAGGGTGCTCTGCAGGATCAGGGCTGGGCCAAGGGTTCAGGGTCCCTCACAGGACAGGAAGGGTGGGTGGACCTCTGCCGAATAGAGTCACCTTCAGTGGCAGCTGTGCTCCTCAGGCCAGGAGCCGCTTATTGGTGGTGCCTCCCAAGTGTTTCTGAGACCCAAAAGGGAGGAGCTGCTGAAACCACTGGTTAAAGCCACGTGGTGCCCAGGGGTGGGTGGTGCCCCTACAGAGATGGGTATCTGTGGCTTTCTGGCAGGATGGTGGGGTCCTCCCCATTTCACAGACATTTCAAGCCTGGATCTCAGAATGTGGATAATGAGTGCGCATCATTCTGCCCGCAGGGAACTTCTGCTGCCCGAGATGCCCCGCCTGCATGCCCATGATTAGTGTGGGTGAACACCAGCACTCGTGGGTGCTGACCACGCTCTGGAGTTTAGGCAGGACTGGCAGGGTCTACGTCATCGAGGGCAGAACCGGCTTCCACTTTATCTCGGAGGGCGGCTGGTGTGCACTTCTGTGACCCGTGGAGGCAGGTTGGCACTCCAGAGCCCCGGGGAATCCCACGAGGTCACCCTGAGCCAGAAAGGCGGCTGCTCTGCCCCTGGGCCTGGAGAGCAGGACACAGGCCAGAAAGTTCTCAACGGGGAGGTGATGCCAACCACAGCATGTCACCCACCATCACTGTGACGTGTTCACAGAGTAACAGCAGGCTCCGACGTGCACAGCGGCACAGAGAGAAACGAGCACCCTCTGACATGGGCCCACGATGGTCCCGAACTGCCCTCCTTCTCCTCTCCAATGCCCCTGCCCTCCCACACAGCTCCCATGGATCCTGGGCACAAGGGCCACCTGCTCACTGCCCTGCCCTGGCTTCGGGAGGTGGTACCATGTCCCTTTCCGAGAGCAAGTCCCCGACACACAGAAGCATGGCCTATTGCCCATCAAGTCCAGCGCCGCCTCCTGAAGGCAGCAGGGAAGAGAGGGAGAGCACAGCCCCGCTTGGACCTGGTCACCCAGGCACTGGCCCACGTGAGCCCTGCTGTTGCTGATGGAAGCAAGGCTGGCCTGCAGGGCTAAGTTCAAGGGTGCTCAAGCAGCTCTTCTTTCTGTGCCTTCCTCCCCTCACTGTACCCTTGGGTGATTCTGCCCCCACACACCGGCTCCCACGGAGCTCAGACCACACTTCTGCCCCAGCCCTTCCTGGACTGAGATGCAGGATGCGTATGGGCTCCATCTGGGCAGGAGAGGACAGGTCTGCCTGAGACTGACTGGGCAACAGCCTGGCTGGGGCTGGTCACTGTCAGCCTCTGGGGATCAATGAAGAGGGGGTACGCTTGGGGGCGGATTCTGGCCCACCTTGAAGCCATGTGGAGGAGCAGCATCCCATGGGAAGCAAGGAGATGGTGGGCAGGCTCGCTCTGAAGGACATGCCACTTGTGTGCAGGATGCTCCAAGAAAGCCCCCAAGTCACAGTCCTGTCGATGGCAGATGCACATAAGCTAGTGGATGAAGGGCCCCACGGAGCAGGTGGGGAGGCCCGGTTGTGTGTGCTCAGTCCAGCAAGGCTGCAGCTTTCCATGCAAACCTGGCCTCAAGTGTATGCTGCGCTCATTAGCTGGTGACATCGAACCTATATTTGACCTTCTGGAGCTTTTGTTTTCTGGGCTGAAAACTGACCCCTCTCAGGGCTGTGAGAATCAAAGAGATCAAGGATGGGAAAGTGTTTTGTAAATGCCACTTCTCTCAATAAACACCAGTTGCTCCTGTTTCTGTTTTTGGAGAAACAATGGCAAGGGTGTCCTGTCCTTGTCAGTGATGCCCCAGGAACTGGCGGAGGGACAGGGCAATCTGTCCCCAGCAGCCATGCCCCTAGCACCTGGGTCCATGATGCCAACCACCTGACCTCTCAGGTCATGCCCCTGCCCCTCGTGATGCTTCGAGAAGAGGGTTGTTTGGGTTTTCTCTCTTTGTCTCAGACTCAGCTCTTGCAGAAAAGACTGAGCAGCCCTTCAGCATTACTGTTCACATGTGCACATGAGGCATGAGACTGCTGGCTGCACTGGGCATGGGGTCCACAGGGAGCTAGGGGCATAGGCACCTAGTGGTGACTGGGGAGGAGGCTGTGACCCGGTAGGCCCTGGACATGGACACTCATCAGTTCTCAGAGAGGCTGAGACGGGGGACAGAGGCGGAGATGCGGGAACTGGAGGGTAGCCTGGCCCCTGAGTAGGGTGGAAGAGGTGGAAGTGCCAGGAGAGATGGGGAGGGAGTGGAAGTCAAGGTCAGAGAAGCCTCCAGGGACCCACTCAAAACTTAGCATTGGCCAGTGAACTTGGGGCCTCCAGGAGTGACCTGCCTTCCCTCAGCCTTTCTTGGCAGGGCATCTCTCATGCTGACCTTCTATTCTATATCCCTAGGGCCCCACTGCAAAGAGAAGTGGCGTTGGTACATTTTGTTCTGAAGATTCTACCCCTGCTGATGTGCAGCCCAGGGTCCCCATGTGTCACCGTGAGGGGACTCAGGTGTGTCCCAGAATACTGGGGAAGGTACTGGGTGTGGGGCAGGCATTGGACTGAGGTTCTGCTGCATGGAGTGTAGATTCCACCAACTGAGAACCCCTACTCCAGGATCACCAGACTCTGGCCAAACTCAGGACACCGTTTCTACTCTTGGGGAGGGGGCTGGGGTACAGCTCAGAGTAGGGTGATGGAGCCCCTGAAAAAGAGGTGTGGGCCTGGTAGGAACTCTGCCCATCCCCCAGTACAGCGGCCCCCACTGGGGAGAGGAGGGCTAGGTGACAGGGACGCCACTGACAAGGAATCCAAAGGCCTGGTTTATGGGGGGCTGCCACACCCAGCCTCTCCAGCAGTGTCTGGCATTGTGAGGCAGGACACCTACTGCTGACCTGTCTCCTTGGCTGCTGGCGGCTTCACCGATGCCTCCTGCCTGTCCCCTGACAGTGTTGGCCTGGCCCTGCCTTCCACCCCAGCCACGGCAGTGCATTGGTTAATTCAAGGCTGTTTAACACTTCGATGAAACAAGCTGTTTTCTTTATTTTTAACACTGACTTTCCTTTCTTTGCTAAGCATTTCACTGTCATTTAAATTTCTCTGTCTTCAATGAGGCTGATAATAGACTGGCGCGAGCAGCTGCTTGCTGAGGATGCCCGGCCACTACAGCAGGCTGGCCCTGACCCGGCCCAGGGGTCGTGCGGCATCGCCACACCTGCTCCCGGGGCTGGTGTGGAGCATCCAGCTCGGAGTCCAGGCTGACCCCTGGGGCCTGGGGCACCCTGCTTCCAGCACCTGTGCAGGCAGGCAACACTGTTCACTGTGGGGCGAGTCCTGAGCCCTGGTGTCACCTGACCCCTAACATGCACCTCAGGGCCACAGACCCTCCTCCTGCATCCCTGCACAGCAGCCGCTGAGGGTTGAGGTGAGGCTCAGGTACCATACCTGCCTGCCCGCACAGGGACCCTTGAGACCTGTCTTCATCTTCCAACCTCTGCCTGAGTCCCTTGGTGAGACAGAGACGCCCAGATGGCCCTTCCAGGCCGGATGGCTCTGTCCCTCTCTCCTGTCCCTGTGTAGCCTGTATGAGCCCTGCCTGTGTGCACACTTCCACCTGCTACCACAGCGGCCTCCTGCCCAGGGACCAGCAGACCTTCAGTGATGACCCCTCGGCTGAGTTCTGGTCTCCTTTGCTTTCACTGTAGGAATGCCCCTCCCCTCTGGATTGGGCAGGCTCCCGGGAGATATCTCCTTTCTGCCTGGACGGTGTCTTGTCCTCAGGCTGAGTCTTCCCTCCAGGGCGCCAGGGCCTGCACAGCTTCTGGGAAGTGTGGCCAAGTAGGACAACAGGTGGCCTGACCGGCCTCTGGAGCCCAGCCCCCTTCCCCGGTGCACTGGCTGCCCTGGAAAGTTCACCAGGGCTGGCCCTTGCCTCCACCCTCACTACAGAGCTCCCAGCCAGCTCCAACTGTGGGCAGCTGCAGGGTCTCTGTGCCCCTGCACTGCGGCAGCAGAGGGGAGCAAGCATGCCCACAGGCCCGGCACTGCACTCCATAGGCATGCTGAGGACGGGCCAGATGGCAGGGCCTGCATTGGGCTGCCCAGGACCCAACTATCCTGGCCAGCTGATGGGCAAGGTGGGAGAGGTACTTCTCAGGAAAGCTCTCCACTGTGAGGCGCCTGTCTGTGCACAGCCACTGAGGAATAGGGGTGCCAGGCACAGGGTCGGAAGAGAGTGAGCGGGCAAGGGGACGGTGGCTGCTACCGGCACACAGGCCCCACCAGGTGCAGGAGACATGTGGTGACTGCTGGAAGGCCAAGGGGCAGCCGCTCACTGAGACCAGGCTTTTCGTGTCACGTGGCCTGGAAGGGAACATCAAACACTCTGCCCTCCCAAGTGCTCCACGCGGCCTGCTAGTTTTGCCATCAACTGTTCTTCACAGCACTTAGGAAATCTGGGCACCGGGCACCTTCCCCACCACCGGCCCGGCCGCTCCCTCAGACACGCAGGCTCTGTCCCCAACAGCGCTTCCTCCAGCTTTACTCCTAGGAAGGGGCAAGGCTCCTCATGCCAGCTCCGCCCAGCTGACCACCCTGTCCTGACCGTGACCGCGCTGGCCCCAGAGAATCCATGCGCTCTCCCCGGCCCTCACTGCATGGGGCCAGCCTGTGGCCCGACCTGCCTGCCCTCCCCTGCCCTGCGGGGCCGATGTCCAGAACAAGGCCAGCGGAACAGCTGAGTTGTCCTCGCTGCTCGGAGCAGAAGGTGCCCAGACCCTTGTCTGAATGCAGAGCTCAGGTTTCAGCCTGTCGAGCTCACAGTCTCCAGACCTCACTGTCTTTCTCAGCGCCCAGTCCACAGAGTGCCAGCCCTTTTCTCCCTTAGACGCAGAAACCGGCAGCACACAAGTTTTCTTTAAATCACATCCTGATATTTTCATAAAATTTCAAACGAATTCATAACAAGAAGAAAATCACCCATCTTGGCATTCTTGCTGTAATGTCAAGAGCGGCTGACCTGTCGCACTGATGGCCGTTTCCAAGCCCTGTGTCTCCTGGAGCCTGGTACAGAGCATGGGCCTGCGGTGCCGACCACCAGGTGAGGGCAGGCAGTAGGTGAGAAAGTCTCAGGAAGCAGGGGTTGGAGTGTGAGGAGGCCTCTGTCCTGGGCACCACCTTATCTGACCCCCTTCCTGCCCATCTGTCCTAACCCCGGGTGGCCGGAGCCACTTGCCCATCACTCACAGCTGGTTCACACTGCGCGGCTCCCAGGGTGGAGATGCAGGCTCAGAATTTCTCAACTTCCTGATAAGCCTCAGGGGTGCTTGTTCCTGTGAAACCTGAGTTTACCCCCACACCAGGGTACTGGGGAAGGTCTAGGACATGGGGGGAGGCAGGGGCCAGTCTTGTCAGGGGACCTTGGAATCCTGACCCCTCCCTGTGGCCCTGTCTGGACCCCAGTTCAGTGCACAGGCCACTGCTCAGCCATTTGTGCTGGTACTCAGAGAAGAGTGGGGGGCAGAGGAGCAGCTGGGAGAGGGGGCAGCTCAGTGCTGGGTAACAAGTCACCACGCCAGCAGACTTTCCTTCAATGAAGCAGGGGCCACTCAAGACACAGCACCCTCTGCCGCCTCTGTCACTGACAGGTGTGTTGGCCTTTCCTGCACACACCACACCCTGTGCCCATCTCTCCCCAGGCCTGTGCCCTGTGGAAGGGAGCTGGGGCAATGTGTCCGGGCTGCAGCTCAGGACACAGGGAGGTGCCCAATTCCTGTCGTCTGAGCGAATCCTCTGCACCCAGGCCTGTGGTCTCAGCCCCACAGAGGCCCCCGCTGCATGGCAGCGAGGCCAGGACAGGGGCCTATGGGCCTGAGCAGGGCTTAAGCTCTGTTGTGAAGAGCGGCGACTGTGACCACATGTAAGAATCACCTAGACTCCAAGACCTCAGACTCCTAGGTCTCCAAAGGTCCAAGATGGCCCTAGCTGTGTCCCTCCTGCGTCATAGGTGTCCCCACCTCACACCAAGCTAGCTCCCAAGGTGCCAGGGGTCTCGTTGAGCTGGATGAGGTGCCGTGTATCTCCTTTCTGGACAGAGCCCCCAGGCCATGCTCCCCTGCATGCCTGTAGCCTTGGTTCCCATGATCAGGTGTGAGGCAGCGGTCTGCACCCTGGGTGTGTCTGCAGACCCACGGCAGAGAAGTGCTCCCCCAGATGCCTTGGGTGGTGGCCATGGATCCTAGGGTTAGAGGGGCCCTCGGAGGAGGGACGAGTCCCAAAGCCCAGAGGGGCAGACAGGCAGGGAACTGACTGCTGAGGGTGCTTAGTGGTCAGGGGTCCTTTGGAATCTCCCCTTGGCCACGAGGACATGCCTTCCTGAGGCGGCTGCCATTTGCATGCCCGTTGGGAACTCCTGCGTCCCTCACTACAGAAGGACCACAAGCAGCTCCCTGTTCGGCCGTTCCTCCTGCCACAGCCCAGGGCTCTGCTGCCCGTCAGAGACTGTGTCCCCTTCCGAAGTCTCTGCAAGAACCGAGTGTGAGCGTGTGTGAGCTGCGTGGTATGTGTGTGGATGTGTGGATGGCATGTGAGCAGGAATGCGTGTGAGTTGTGTGCGAATGTGTGTGTGGCATGCAAGGGAATGTGAGTGTGAGCTATGAATGTGAGCTGTGTGAGCGTGTACGTGTGTTAGAGGTTAGTGTCGAGCGTGGTATCTTAGTGTGACGAGTGAGTGTGCTCACACGCATGTGATGGGGCGGTGCGAGCAGGGTGTCTGTGCATGTGAGCGGTATGTGCTTTCTGTGGTGTGCGAGGTACCTGGGTGGCTTGCGGTGTGTGCGATGTGTCTGGTGCACGTGCGTACACATGTGGGAACGCTGCACGTGCTGTGTGTGGGGCGAGTGCTGGTGTGTGTGGTTTGTCTGTGTGTGAGCATGGTGCACACACTTGCAGCAGCGCTGTGTGATGCTGTGAGAGCAGCGTGCATGCAGAGGCCCCACGGTGCACGGTGTGCGGCGCTGAGCGGTGTGCATGGCGTGTTAGCATGTGTGCACGTGACGTGTGTGTCACGTGTATGTGTGCATGTTGGGGACACACGGGAGATTTGCTCACAGTCCCTCATTTGGAGCCGCAGCCTGACCTTCTCAAAGTGGGGTGCACTCCCCAGGGAGGTCGGAGCCGTGATCTCTCACAGGGGCGTCATTTTGGCTGAGAGAGGCAGAATTCAACTACCGGGGTGACAGGCTTATCTCCCCCGAGGTAAATTCAAGCTAGGAGGTGAGATTAAGTGTCAGGATGCATCAGATTTCGAGTCCCCAAGCCTGGTTTCTTCTGCCCAGGACGACAAAGATTCTCAGGCAGGGAGCTGGGCACTGCCATCCACATGACCCCGCCGTCCACACCGGCCCTGCCAACCACACGGCCTACTGCTCAGGAAGAGTCAGCATTCGGAGAAGGTACCCACAGAGGATGTGAAGCAGGACACACAGGAGGCGTTGACAGGCCTCCTTCCAGGCCCAGGCAGTTCTGGAGCGGCCTGGGCCTGGAGGGCGCAGGCAGGGAGGGCAGGGCACCAGCAAGTGCTTGGCTGCTCAAGAAAGTCTATCCTGGAGCTGTCCCCCGCTCCTGCCCCTGTCCCCCAGAGTTCCATTGGAAGGGGGCACAATGAACCCAGGGGACCTGCAGCCCACAGCCCGGAGCACCAGCTGCGGTCTCTGGGGAGCTGGGGTTTCGAATATATCTCATCTACTTCTTTGCTCTAAAAAAAAAGCCCAAAAGCCACTGCTGGGCCAGGCCTGCTTTCACGAGTCCCTCTAGTGGAGGTGACCTGCTACTTCCACCGTCAGGGAGGAGTACCCTCCCCAGGCCACCTGGCTCCCAGGGACTGCCTGCAGGTCATGTCCCTCTGCCCAACTTGTCCCCTCCGCCCTGCATTTCTCTGTCTTGGTTGCATCTCCATCTGCAGGTGGTCTCCCAGGCTTTCGCTCCCACATGGCAGCCCCGGGTATGGGGAGCAGGTAAGACTGGGACAAGCCCTTAGAGCCCTGGCCTGATCTTGGGGTCAAGGGGCCCACGGGCAGTAAGGGGCACTGGTGCAGGGCAGACAGGCAAGATCTTCTACTAGCTACCCTGGGATGCTGTGGGAATAAAGATGGGGAATCTGCACCCAAAGCGTGCCTCTGTCGCAGGGTCCTGGCCTCTCATTTGTCTCTGGTCAGGCACACTGGTGAGGGCAGCTGGTAGGGGTGGGAAGAGGTGGGAAGCAGTGTGAGAGGGTGGTTGGGGCACTGGATTCCGGCTGGTCCAGAGATGCCCTTTGCTTTAAGGAGTTGTGGCCGGTGGTGTGTTAGGGCCGCCCAGCCACAGGGGCAGGAAGAAGCTCTGCTCTCTGCCCACCTGTCCTTTCAGCCACCATCCGCTTCAGTCTTGCCCAGTAGGGACCCTGTTCCCCAACAAAGAACTTTCTTGCCTCTCTTCCTGTCCTGGAGTTCCAGATGGATCGGAGTGGAGCTAGATGGAAAGGTTCCATATGCCTGGTCAGGGAGCAGGCTGGGGCCAGGGCCATGCCAGGAGAAAGGGGCGTCCGGCTGCCGCCAGCCCTCCCAATGCCTGGGGACCAGCTGTTTGACCCTGAAGAACTGCTTTTCTCTCGGGCTCCACAGGGCTCACCTTTGGAAATGACCAAAAAGGAGCGAGCACACGCCCACCCTCGTCCACACTAATCAGGCGTGAAATCTTTGTAACTAAGTGAAAAGCGGTTTCCCATAAGGGGAGTTCATTTGGTCATGTCTGAACCGCGCACATGTGAGGAACCCCGCGTATTCACTGGTGACTGGTAGCAGACTGAGCGGGGGCGGTGGGCTGGGGGCCGGGCGCTGCAGTCCCGCAGCCCCTCAGAGCCTGCTGCTGCCAGCTGCCGGGACGCCCCGGATTCTTTGTAGTTAACAGACTGTAACACAAGGCTCCATCTCTTTATGATCGGGGGGAGGGGCTGGCTGGGAGCCCCTGGCCTCTCCATTTGCCATGATGAACAGAAGCATGTTGGGCCCCAGCCTGTGTGTGGGGACAGCTGTGTGGCAGTGCATGGGACAGCTGGGTGGGGGTGACGCTGGGCACAGGAGACGCCTCCCTACTCCCATCCCAAGCTGTGGGGGCAGGGCAGACTGGGAACCCCCTTCCTGTGTCCCCACCCCAAGGAATCCAGCAGCATCAATATTTCACGGCACCTGAACACGGGTTTCGGGCTGCCAGCCACCACCTGGACACTTAACCATGTCACTGCCATCCCCTCTCACCAGGCATCCGTGAAGTGGGCTTGCATAGCAACCACAAGTGTGGACATGGGAAGGGCTCAGCCCCAGGAACTGCTCCAGGAGGCTTCTCTCTAACCTCCTTTCAAGCACAGAGGCAGGAAAACAGATGGAACTTTACTTTCCCTGCCGGCAGGAGGAAGGTGGAGAGTGCCGAGGCTGGGTGTGCCCTGGGCTGTGGGCAGCAGGCATTTAGGGGAAAGGGCCACCACCTCTACCAATGTGGCCTTGACTCTTTTGGAGGACAGGGGCACATTCTCTAATTTCCACAAAGGCTGAGGGGCCCCTGTGCCAGGTGCCCGCATCCTGGCTGAAAGCTGGGTCCCCTGCCTCTCAGTGGCTTCCACCCCGGGCCCTGCTGTTCTCAGGCAGCCTGGCCCCTGCACACAGCATTCCCCTGTGCTACAGCCATCATGCCCACCCTGTTGAGATTTGTGAGATCCGTGAGAGCAGGGATAGTCCGCATGGCTTCCTGAAGAGGACACTGAGAGGGACTCATGGGCAGGAAGCCACTTGGTGCCCTTGCTGCTGACCCCTACACCCCAGCCCCAGGCCCAGATGAGAGGCCACAGGTAGTTTGTTTCAGGTGTCCTGCAGGGTTGGGCCCTGAATGGGTACTCCTCTCCAGCTGGGGGTCGGAGGAGAGAGGCCACCCGGAGCTGCTGGGGTCAGGCAGGAGGCTGTGCCTTTTAGGTGGAAGTTGGACTCTCCCAGTGCTCTGGCTCAGCTGAAGGCCCCATCCCAGGCTGCCCCGGGGAGAAGGAAGAGCTGGTTTGTGTAGGAGGGCCTGCCAGACACCCCTCCATGTCTGCTCCAGGAAACCTTGGCCACTGTGCCCCAGAATAGGGGATGAAGAAGTCCCATCTTTGTGGGTTTCTCTAAGTTGACAGTCCCAAGTCTTGAATGGCAGCCTCCTCCCTCAGCTGGCTGTGCTCCAACCTGCGTGCCCATTCCTGAGTGGCACTGCCACCAGGGACTGCAGACCCACACAGACTCAGCCACACTCCCACGTCATCACATGAGGACTCACGTCTAGACCCTCAACTGACCTGGAGCTCCGAGTCTCACCACTTCCCCGCCCCAGCATCTCTTTCTCAGGGAGCCGAGTTTGAGTAGGTAGGTCTTCCTGGGCAGGGGTCATGTCAAACAGGTGGGCTCTGTTAGGACCTGAGATGGCAGGTTCTGGGATGCTGCCTATCCAGACCCTGGCTGGCAGGTATACGGACTACTTGTGGGAAGCAGAAAAGCTAGAATTTTCTAAGATCCCTACATCACTTGTGGGGTGGGGCAAAAAGAGCACATGGAGACTATATTCCCAGATGGTTTATAAGAGCTTCACCCTGGACAAGCCTCTACTTCTGTCCCCAGTCCTCCATGCCACCTCAAACAGGCGAGGGTGGTGCAGGGAGATGGTGCCTAGGTCGGGGGTGGGGGGTGGAGGGCATACCACCAAGCAGGGCCTGAAGCACTTACAGTGCTGGGAATTGCTCCCTGAGCTTAGGGGTCCATTGGAGCAAAGGCTGCTTCCCCTTCCATTCCCAAGTGCAGATCCTAGTGCCTGCCATCCTCAGGGGCTCCGGATCGGGTGAACACCCCCAAATCCAGCGCTGGTCACGGGGGCTCTGGGCGCCCTTGCTCCCGCCGCCCAGGCTCGCTCTGGTTCCAGCTGTCCGGACAGCCCCGCCGGCCCTGTCTCCCCAGAGCTGCCGAGCGCGGGCAGGTGCGCGGGGGAGGCGCGCGGGGGACGCCGCCAGCAGTGGTGGCTGGGCAGTCCAAGAAGCAAGCCCAGGCTGGCGGCCGTGGTCAGGCAGCGGTGGCCGCGAAGCCCGTGATGGAAGCCCAGGCGAGCGGCCGCGGTCAGACAGCGGTGGCCAGGCAGCCGGGCGGGAGGCGGCGGCTCCGGGCGCGGGCACACGCAGCGTGTCCCCGGAAAGTGGCCGAGCTCGCGCGGGGACCCTGCCGCGGGCGTCCCGCGCTTGGGGCCGCGACCCCGAAGAGCCGGCGCGGAGGAGCTGCCGCCGCGGGCGTCGCGCTCGGAGACGGCGGAGGCGCCGTCACTTACCCAGCTGGCGACGGGGTCCGTCCTTCCGTCCCCGGTCCGCGCCGGCCGCCCGCAGCTCGCAGTCACGGTGACGACCGAGTCCACATGGAGCCCGGACGTCTTCAATCCGCGTTCGCCGGCCGCGCTGGCGGCCCCCGCGCCGCTCCTCCGTGCCGGCCGCGGCGCCCGGGGCGCGTGGGGGCGGCGGCGGCGGCTCCGAGCGGCGCTCTCCCGATTTTCCCAGCGCGACTTTCCGGCTCCTCCGGCATCCGCCGCGCGCCTCCCTCCGCTCCGCGGCGCTCCCGAGGCCGGGGCCGGTGGCTTGCTCGGCGCCCAGGGAGCGCTTACCCGGCGCGCCTGCTCGCTCGCGGGGCTCCGCTCGCCGCCCTCCCAGCTGAAGATCCCGGCGACTGCGGCCGCCGGCGCTCGGTGTGCGCGGGGGAGCGCGGGGGACGCGGGGGTGCGCGCCGGCCCGGCTCGGCGCGGCTCATTATCATAGAGGCCGCGCTTAACCCGCGCGCTGCCGGCGCCCCGCCCCGGGACCTCCCCCCTGTCAACAAAGGCGACGCGGGGCGGGATCCCGGCGCCCGAGCCCGCCCGGCCCAGCTCCCTGGCTCTGGCCACCTGCGGGACCCGGGGGCCGCGGAAAGCTTGCCGGGGCCTGGGGACGCGGTCGCGGCCTGGCGAGCCGGTCGGCGCAGCCTGCGCGGGGAGCTCCGGGCTGGCCGGGCGCCGGGGTCCGGAGGCGCGGAGTGGCGGGCGCCCCTCCCTCGGCTCTGGGTCACCCGCGGCCTGCGCCCTCTGCTCCCTCGGGAGAGGGGCAAGTGCCGAGGAGTCCGCGATGCCCGTGAGGTTGAAACGCGGCCTCGGGATTGGTGCGAGCACATTTCCTCGGTTCTTGGATTTCGGAACGCCAGCACGCTGGCGATGCGGGGCGAATTATTATTTTTTAATAATAAAGCGTCGGCGAGCAGGGCATCCAGGGGTGCTTCCTGCGCCCAGGGCAGGGCCTTGCCCGGCAGGACAGCCGGAGGTGGCGGTGAGAGAACTCGCTCGGAACCGAAGGGAAGGATTCTGGGTTCGGTGACCCTGCCTCTTGCCCTCCCGACTGCTAACCCCGCGCCGTAAGGGGCCGGCGCCGCTGAGCCTCCGGACGCGGCTGTTGGAACCGGCTGGGAGCCGCCGGCGAGGGGGTCCTGGTGGTGCCCGCTCGAAGCGGGGCGCACGCGAGTCTAAGACTGTCCCTCCTGCGGTCGGTGCCGCCACTGCCCTCTCGTGGCCACAGTTCTCTCCGGTGTAGGTAGAAACATCCTCTCTGAAGCCCTGAAGGAGCATGAAATTGTCAGAGTGCTGCTGGCTTTTAACAAAAAGGGACAGAAAGGCAGACTCACCTTGTGGTCTTCAACAGTCCGTTGGACACCACCTGGGCTCTAGCCTGGTCTCCAAAAGTTCTGTCTTCATTGAAATTAGCAGAAGTTGGTCTCCCGGTGGAACTGGCTGTCTTCCCTCAGTCCAAGCTCCTTTGCTGGAACTTCTTCAGCATCTAATGTTGGCTCCCTGCCAGGCAATTCTCATAAGTTACCCTGCATTATTATTTATTTCTCTTTATGAGCAGATCTTCTCTCCCCATCCAGATAGCCTGGGGAGACCAAATCCGAGCACAGTTTATTAAGGACCACGATTTGAAGAAGATGCTGGGACAGTTTGGAGCACCATGGAATGTGATTCTGGTTGCTAAGCTGAATAAAGCTGGTGGTGGGTTGCAGAGCTGATCCTTGAGGCTGGAAGCTAAAATCCTGGCCTCTTGGTTCTAAATCAAGTGCTGTGTGACCCGGGAGGGGTCACACCTCTTCCCCATGCCTCCCTTGAAGCACTCCTTGGGCGAGATTATAATACAATCTAAATAGTTTTCTAACACTGCTTCTCCCACCCTTAGTCCATAAATAAATCCTAGAATGAAGAGTGAGGAAGAACGAAATGACAAGGACTCCTCTACTCATTCCAGCCTTCCTTCTCCTAAATGAAGGAGAAGTGGAGGGAGAGGAAGGAGTGGGGAAGTAGGGGAGGGAAGACCAAGGCAGAGAGATGGGGAAGGAAGGGAGAAGAGGTGGGAGGGGAAGGGAGAATGGAGAATGGAGAGGGAAGGCAAGAGGGAGGGGAGCTCCTTGCAGGCAGGGCACACAGTGTCCTTGGCTTTCACTTTACCACTGAACAGGGTTTGAGAACTGAGTCCTGAGAGATTGCGAGTGACTGCAGTCAGGTCAGGATAACCTGGAAGAGTACTAACCCAGTTATTGGTCACTGGTCTACTGGGAGGAACTTGGAATAAGGTCCCTAAGGTCCATGCACTTTATTTTATCCAACTGTAAGATGGAAATTTCTACCTTCGATCTTCAGATATTTGAGGGAATTCAAGTGAATGCATATGAAATATAGAAGTGGTAGCCTCATTAGAATGGAAAGGTTTGTTCATAAGGATCTTATTAGTGAAGCACATATGTGATATAACAATATGTTTTTGTGGGGGAAGAACAACAAGTGTGGTTCTAGTTTGTATTTAGATGTAACATCCTTTGAGGCAATGACAATATACATGAGGCTTTGGTCTTTAAAGGTGTTCAAATATTTACATCCCTGTGATCAAACATCCATTCATTCATTCCACAAATATTATTTTAAGGGGTCATTTATTAGAGTCATTACTTTAATGGAATTATATATAGTTTATAATGATCTCTTTCGCAAATATCTTTAAAGAAACCATGCCAATAATCCCACAGACTTCATACTCGTAGAGCTGTTTTCTTTCTAGGGACTTGAGTTGTCTGCTTTCTGTCTGGCCTTTGACATCCTCCTCTTCACCCTGCCCAGCTGCTGTCAAACCCACAGCCCCTGGGGACTCATCAAGCTTATGCCTGTAATCCTCTCTCACTTCCATAGGGAGTGATGGCTGCATTTCAACACATCTCTGGGCAATAGTGGATATCTAATGAATATTTATCAGATGTATGTATGTATGTATAATTGAATGGATGGAGGGATGAATAGGTAGGTAGATGAATGGATGAGTGAGTGGATAGATGGATGGTAGATGAATGGGTACATGAATTGATGCCAGATGATGGTGACTGGAAGGATGAATAGGTGGGTGTGGGACTGGGTAGCTGGATGGGAATAGAGGGGTGGGTGTCTGGGTGGATGTAAGGATGGATGAGGTGGGTGAATAAGTGGAGGGATGGATGATTGGATAGATGGCTAGATGGACAGAAAATGGTAGGCTGGATGGTGGATGGGTGGACAAATATGTCAATAGATGGATGGATAGGTATGTGTGGAGATGGATGGATGGATGGAAGGGTGTGTGTGGGGGTGGGTATAAGGATGAATGTATGGGGTGGGTGGGTAATTGGCAAGATGGATAATTGGATGGATGGATGGGTAGATGGATGGAGGGGTAGATGGATGGAGGGGTAGATGAATGGATGATAGGTGGATGAATGGATGGGTAGATGGTGAATGGAAGAATGGATAAGTGGGTGTTTGTGGGGATAGGTGAATGGATGAATGGACTGATAGAGACTTGGATGGATAATTATATGGATGGCATGATAGATGGATAAATAAGTAGTTGGATGGATGGGGGGTCAATGGATAAATGATGGATAGATGAATTGATGAGTTATAACTATATGGTTGAGTGGATGGCTGGATGGATGGATGGGTAGATGGATGGATAAGTGGGGTAGATGGATGGAAGGATAGGAACTTTTTTTTTAATACTCAATCCTGCTCTTTGAAAAATCCTGGCAAACTCAAAGCTTCTCCTCCACCCCACCCATCCACCTCCAAGATCATGGTGCCCTGAACCTTGCCCTTATAAAGTCACCTGAGGTTTCTGAATTGCTCCTCAGGGTCCCCGGCCTCTTCTCTGCTTGTCACTAGGTCAGAACTTGGGGAGAAGGACAACAGAGAGTAGTAGGAAGGAAGCCACATTTTTCCTGGGAGGAATGAGTCTCTCTGCAGACAGCAAGTCCAGCTGAGTCAGCTCCTGAAAGCAGGCCTGGTGCTTAGGAGCATCAGCCCCAATGGAGAACTTTTCCAGCCCCAGGAGAGTCCTTCCTGCTATAGCTGCTCTCAGCCCCACAGACAGATGCATGAGCAGGTCCAGGAGGAGGTTCTGTGCTAAGGTAGAGCTTTCCGGGTGGTCTACCCCTTTAGGGAATGGCAAGCTGTTGTGGTTAACAGGGCACAGCTCCCTGGAGTGAATGCAGATTTACGGTGGGGACTTGACTTGGAGATTCTGAGCCTGGATCTGTGGTCAGGAGGAGTGTTGAGGCTACCTCTTGGGTCTGGTCTCTTCTCGGCTCCAGAGCTGAGTCTGCTGAGTTACACATCATCTCCCACTGGCCCTGGCTCCTCCACACTCTGTGTTACCCTTGAGAGGACTCGTTTGTCTCCCTGCTGTGTCTCACCCAACGGATGCTGACAGGCCACCTCAGAGAAGAGTGCAGCCTCCTCCCCACACCTGGAGCAGAGAGATTGATCTGAGGACTGAGTGTCCAGATGCAAGGAGGGGCTACTGTCCTGGGGGTGAGCCTCAGGGGACATGACATGGGGATCCTGATACCCTGGATAGGGGGGCTGCTGCAGGCTCATCACAGCTCCACTCAGAAAGGTGTCACTATCCTCCCCGGGGCCCATAGCGGAAGACTCTCCTGGGGAAAGTTTCCAAGTCAAACAAGGGGATTGCATCCTTCCCTTGGAAACCCTGAAGGTGGGCCCATGTCCCCATTGGGCTCCTGTCCCGCTCTGTCCGGCTCTGAGGCCCAACTCAGGGCGGCCCCACACCTCACAGGAGCCCTGCAGTGTGACTGAAGGCCAGGGGCAGCAGGGCCTGCTTCATCCTCCTAAAGGCCTACGTCACACAGAGTCACCAGCCATGGGGTCTTCTGAGCTCTGTAGGTCTTCTGTGCCTCAGTTTCCCTTTCTACACTATGGGCACAGCTCCCTGACCTTGCAGGCTCTGCTTCACAGCATCACACAAGACTTGGTTGGTCTGATGCCTGGCAGTTCTCAGCTGTGACTTTTCATCTCCTCCTGGAGCTTTGACCCCTCCCTGCATCGGGTTCCAGAGAAACTTGCTACCCTGGAAATAGCCCTTTGCTCTGGTGCCGCAAGCCTCCTTTCCACACTGCCCTAGAAACTGCTGATCCGGTGCAAGCCTGGTATGCAGGTCACAGGCTCTGGGACGGGAGGTGGCTGATGACTGGGTGGCGTTGCTGAACCCCAAAGGCACTGACCCTCCAGCCTGGACATCTTCCGAAGGTGCTGACAAAGTCGCCCAGGTTGTATATGTGGATGGATTTGAACTCAGTTCTCCACGTGTGTTCTCTACTGTGTCCCTGAGGAGGAGAGGGAGCTGATGGCTGGGCCCTCACCCGACATTTGGAGGGGCAGCCAGGCAGCAATGATGATGATTCTGGGGTTTCCAGTGTGCCTGAGTCAACAAGGAGAGGCCCAGGGGAGAGAGGGGTTTGGCCTGGGGGAGAGAGAATGTCTGCATGCTGTGTGTGCCAGCTCCCCAGAGGAGCCCCGAGTCGAGTCTGCCCCAGTCCACCAGCCCTGAGGTTGACCTGACTGGAGGCAGAGGAGGCATGAGACACCCTCCTGACTGGTGTGCAGCCTGGGCCAGCACAGAAAGCCAGGGACAGGCACCAGCAGGCAGCTGGGGAACACGGCACCTTCCCCTCCGGTCCTGGAAGGCAGTGGGAACTGGCAGAGAGGAGTTAGCCTGGGAGGAGGCGGCCGTGTACAGCCCTGCAGCAGGGGCACACTGGGGCGGCCATCTGACAGTTCAGGGTGGGTCAAAAAGAAAAGCCCCAAAATGGCCCAAGACCATGGCAGCAGGACCCATCCATGGCGTCGTCACCAACACTGAAGAGACACCGGAAAAATGCCAGCAGGGTCCCTGTAGGCATTCCTGTGGGCACGCAGACAGAATGACCCTCTCTCATGGATCCATATCCAGGTAGCCTCAGGCCTGCAGAACACACTCCCACCAGAGCCCGGGTGCAAGGCGGGAGGCAGGAGGGCAGTCCTGTGTCTCGCAGTCTGGAGGCTTTCCCCAGAATACTTTGCTCCCGCAGGATCAGATACTCCTGGTCGGGTCAGTGGGCTCTCTGTTCTGGGCGAGGGGAGCCGGGCCCTCAGCCAGGCAGGAGTCTCGGGTGCAGTCCAAGCGCAACCTTTCCCACCTCTGAGCCAGCCTGACTTCTCTCCTGGGGGCGGATGCTGTCCCAGAGTCTGCAGGGCCTGCCTTGAACGGGACCATGCCCTGCTCCTCTGCCCTGGCACCTGGTTGGAAAGGGGAGTAGTGCTGTTTGCTGATGGTGACAGAGGTCCCAGCCCATCCCAGGTGCTGACAAACTGTGGACCTCAAATGGTAATTAGCCCTTAATGCGGCGCATTCTCTCGCAAGGCACACACCCACCCTCCACGGCAACCAAGTTTCCGCCTGCTTTTCTGGGCTTCGTGTCTCTGATGCCCCCTCAGACAGCAGAGGGGAGACTCTGCTAAGACAGCTTCATACCGGGAAGCAGGGTGGCGGGGTGCTGCCGTCTGTGGGCTGGCTGGCAATATAGCACCAGACTGGAGGTTTAGCTCGGGTGCCTGGGGTCATGTTGGAGACTCCCACTCAGTGGGGCTCAGGACAGACCTGGTGCTGCAAACTTTATAAAAGCTGAAAGACTGTGAGTCATTCTGACTCACCGGGGGCCAGGGTGCAGGCTCAACCACATGGTCAGGGGGGCTGTGCCCCATGGGCCATGAGACCAGTGTGTTGGCACTCTTGGGGTCCCAGGGGCTTTTGCTGCTGGAGGAGGCAGACATGACTTGGAGGACAGCCAGTGGGGACCCCAGACCCGGCCTGGCTGAGAAGAGAGGGAACTTCAGGAGGGAGGTCGCAGAGCCATCAGGACCAACAGGGCCTCACTAGGTCACTCAGCTGAGGTGCATTCTGGGGCAAGGCCTCTGCGCAGGGACAGTGAGCTGGGGGTGCAGAACTTGGAGGGCGGCGGTACCCTTGCATGTTTGCGGATGAAGGGAAATTGGGAGAATAAACTGTGGAAGGGTACGTGGTGAAAAAGCACATCTCAGCAGAGGGGAGGGGATGGGGAGGCACTGGCGACTGAGCCAGTTTCACAGATCTGTCTTTAGAATTGTGTAAATAAATGTTTTACTTAATTTTAAAACAAACTACAGAAGCGCAATCCCTGAAAATACAGGCAGTCAAGTGGAGAGACCTGAAATTAGTGTCACCTGGGAGTCTCAGAACTTGGGTCCACAGACACTTTTGTGCCCCGGACTTGAGACGGGAGGCAGAGCCCCTGTTCTCAGCCACCACCTGCTGCGGGTCTGCGTGCGTGTGCCATGCAGAGAGAGACCTGTGCTGGGTTTGAGTGCTATGTATCCCGAGATGGGTGCCGCAGGGCTTCACTGTGCTCCTGTGAGATTCTAAGGTGGAGAAACACTGGTGCTGGAAATGCCATGTGGATGCCTGATCTACATTCTCTCTGAGTATTTCATGCTCACTGGCCCTATTTATCACAGAACCCCCAAATAATGGACAGTTTGATGGCTCAGAGCACCCCAAGGTCCCAGATTATGTTTTCTAGATATCTTTTTCTTTTAAAAGGAAACATGACCTCTTAAAGAAACTCCTGATTCCATATCCAGGGCAACAAAGAGACACCACGAGTCTTGGAAATCCTGTCAAAGACGAAAGCACAGGAAACATCAGACCCTCTTATGTCCCGTCAAAAGGCCCAGGGCCCATGAAGATGAATTTGCTCTGAGAATTATCAAACGTTTATCTGGTTCCTCACCTCTGAGCAGTATTTCAGGCTCGTAACTGGGAGGCAAGGAGCACACTTTATAAAGCAGAGCGCTCACAGCCAGAGATGGGGTCCCAGAATCAGAGTGTCACCACTCTATGGCCTCTGTGAGGGTGACCAGATCAGTGAAAAGAGACACTGTGCCTCAGTTAAATGCAGATTTCAGGTAAAAAAAAGCACATAGCAGTTTTGTGTAAGTATATTTGTCCTAAACAGTCTTTGTTTATTTGAAATTCACATGTAGATGATTATTTGCGTCTCCTGTGTCCTGACCTGGAGTTAATGCATACGGACCACAGTCACTGACACTGCTCATGTCCCAACTGATTGGCCAGCTCACGGGCGTCTCCTGGAAAGCAATGTTGTCCGTTTGCAGGTTGAAGCTGCACCAGACAGACCTACAGGAAACTCAGGGCCAGGGCCACGTGAGATGATAGGTGTCCCAGGCCAGGTGACCAGGAGCCCCGGAAGACAGATGGTCTGGGCTCGGGTGAACCTGTGAAGGGGAGAACGGTGAGCAGCAGTGGGGCGGGAGACCCACAGTGAAAGAGCAGGAGACGGACCACGGTGGGGGCGGCCTTCTCCTATGTTTCCAAGAGAGAGGGAGGGAAGTATGGAATGACAGTTCTATTTTAGGGAGTGTGATAATGCTATTATGCTCATTGAGTTTTTAGGGGTGGATGCTGAGATATTTAAAGATTTAATAGGCTTGCTTCAGGATACTTAGTGAGGGCAGGGCGGTCATTGCAGATACAGGAGGGTCTGTGCTGCGAGGGTCAGGACACTCACTGTCGTGCACTGGCCTGTCCGCGTCAGACTGATGGTGACTAGAAAGGCCACTCCACACCTCCTGGGGCCCAGAGGGAAGAGGTTACCTGCTGCTGTTTCAAATTCGGAGAGGAATCAAAACTCTTTAAAATGAGAACTGCAACTTTAGTCAGCTTTCCCGCTGCGTCTCCTTCAGATATTCAGCTAGAGCAAGTTCAGGAGGGAGTACAGCGGGGTCAAGGCCAAAGGTCGGAGTCCCCCTTCCACCCCGGAAAGGGTTGTCTGGCCTATGGTCGCTGCGTCACCCTGACCGGGGTGCCCGCACGCTGCCGTTCCTGAGCCCCCTCTGCGTCCGCCCTGTGATGGCACTTGAGCGCTGAGCTCCTGGCCTGGTAAGAGTCTGCCTGCAGCTGCCTGTGCCATGTCACTCTTCTCTGGTTGGAAAGTCACCCCTAGGACTTGTCAAGCCCCTGGCACTCCTGTCAGGCCACTGCTAGGGACTCTGCTCCATCTCTGGACAGCTCAGACTCCAGGCTCCAGATTGGTGGGATCTGAAACTACAGCGGGAGCTTTCCAGTGGGAAGACCCAAAATCTGCAAATTCCCCTCCGTAGTGGGAACATCCACCAAGAGCAGAGAAACACTTCTTCCCCAACATGCCAATGGAAACACAGTCCGTCTGAGTCGGGTCACGTGGTCTGTCCCACAGCCCCATGACTAGCAGCCCTTGGCCGTGCCTCTAATCTTGGGTATTTCCATCACCGGCCATTTGAGCCAAGAAACACGTTCTGCCAAGGAAAACGTTCCTTTGAAACCTCCATCTTATCCAGACAGAGCTGGAATTCAGTCTGGTCGGTCTAAAGACGATTCTGGGTGATGAAAAATAGCAGCTATGTGTCCGCCAGCCTGAGGCTGTCCCATGTCAGACAGCAGCGCCGCGTGGCCCCGTCTCTCCTTCCTGTGCAGGAGGATCCTGCTGTGGAATTTATGACAGCTCCGAGTTCTCGGCCTCTCGGGGTCACTTGTCCAGTCCTTTGACGGTGGCCCCAGATCCTACTCAGATCAGTTTGAGAGGCAGGACAGCAGGGGCAAGGCTGTGCAGGGGGCTCTGGACACAGGGGTTTGGGTTCCTGCACTCAGCGCAGCAAATTCAGGTCTGGGCGAGAGGCAAATGGGGAGGCTTAGTGCTGGAAGCCAGGTCTCCCATGGCATGGAATGAGCCCTTAAGAAGTCATCATATTTCCCAGGGCTGGTATCTTATAGATACTCAACCAACACAATGATCTGCCTGGAAACAGAGTGACCACCAGGCTGCCTCTGGTGGGTGGGCTGGCCGGTCAAATCCCCTTCATGGGGTCATACCGTAAGCCCTCTTGAAGTATGTTCACGTCAGTTATTGGGGATCTCTTGAGTGGAGAAGAAAAACTCAGAATCAGCAGGCACAACCGTCAGCTGCTTGGTCAGCTCGCTGGCCAGCTCATGCCATCAACCAGCACCCCACCCCCAGCCCCCAGAGTTCAGCAGGGACAGGATTGTTGTGTGTAGCCCGGACCAGGCTCTCATGTGGCAGGCAGACTCCTAAGAGCACAGCCTGGTGCCTCTTGCTCCTGGTGACCGCGGACGCCTCGTATGACCTGCCCAGGCCTTATCTACAAAATTGGGGTAGTGATCACCTCCTAGCTGGTTTCTATCAGACAAAATGTGTCAATAAGGGAAGGTCCTGGAACTTTGTCCCCTAGATGCCACCCAACAGGGAGCCTTCTCGCTTTTTAGAAACGTTTTTATTATAAATAATCATGTGGATACAAGAATGTGGATGCAAGGCGGACTCTGACCTTTGGCACTGATCCAGCTGTACTCCCTCCTGAACTCGCTCTAGCTGAATATCTGAAGGAGACACAGAGAGAAAGCTGACTAAAGATGCAGTTCTCATTTTAAAGAGTTTTGTTTCCTCTCTGAATTTGAAGCAGCAGCAGGTAACCTCTTCCTTTCGGGCCCCAGGAGGTGTTTAGTCGCCATCAGTCTGACGTGGACAGGCCAGTGCATGACAGTGAGTGACCTGACCCTCTCACCTGGGCTGGGTGCATGCCCTTCCTCTCACCTGGAAGGGGAGCGTGTCGTGTCCTTACCTGGGCTAGGGTCGTGTCCTCTTGGAGTGGAGGCACAGCTGATTGGCCTTCCGCAGAGGCCATGTCACAGCTCCCACTGAGCCTGGTCCTGTCTGTCCCAGAATCTCAGGAGAGCAGATCAGACAGACTTGGTGGCTATGAAGATCCTCCCCCAAGGAGCCTTCAGCAGAGACAAAACTGCTGCAGAAAGGGCTTCTCGGCACTGTTTCTGGACCGACTCTGCCTGTGTTCACCCCATAGCTGACTGTGAATTTCTGCGGGTCCCCTGACCCCCATTCTTCCTCCCCATCCTGTGGGACCGCAGCATCACCCACGTTTATCATGGGGCAGACACTGTCTGCAGCCTGGAGTCCACTAAGCACTTTCTGCTTTGGGAGATAGCTGCATTGATCACCTAAGAACTAGATCACAGTAGGGGGAGCGACTGGGTGCAAGAAGCGGGCTGCGGGGCAGATGGGTCCTGGAGCATCAGGGAGAGTCCCTGCTGTGATGTCCTTCCAAGTTGATTTTCATTGCAAATAGAAATTTCCATCAGCTGAGACACCTTTGGGAGAAATCTGTGCTGATGTTGTGTGTGAGTGTGTGTGCAAATGTGTATGAACATGCATGTCTGAGTGTGTGCAAGTGGGTGAATGAGTGTACATGTCTGAATATGTGTACATGTGTGTGTGTCCGTGTGTCTGTTGAGTGTGTGTACATGTGAATGTGTGAGTGTTGTATCTGTGAGTATGTCTGTGCATGTGCATGTGTGCGTGAATGTATGTGACTGTGAATGAGTGCATGTGAGTGTGAGTGTGTGAGTATGTGTGTGCATGAGCATGAGTGTATATGAGTGTATGAGTGTATGCATGTGCGCCTGAGTGTGTGTATGTGTGAGGAAACGGGGAGGGCATGGCCTCAGCATCTTCCTCAGAAAGGAGACCCTGCGGGAAGTGACTCGATCTGGAGGCTGGGCTCTGGTTGCAGAAGCTGTTTCTCTAGCCTGTCTCTAACCCTGCGCCTCTGTGTGGAGGGTAGGTATGGAGAAGGGAGACCCTCAGGGCCCCTTCTAGCCTCCTGAGCTGAGGGCTTGTCCTTGTCACCTACATGGCAAGGCTCCAGCTGTGGGCAGGGAGTTGGAATGTGCGGCGAGCCCCCTCTCCCACGGCCACAGACAGCCCGGCCCTCCTCCGACTGCTCCCTGTCTGGAGACCCATGACCAAGGCCTGGCAGCCTGCCACCTCCAGACCCAGGCTAGAGCCGCATGGGAGTGTGGTCTGGGCCTCTCCTTCCAGTGAAATCCATCCCCAGACACTGAGAGCCAGACTATCGGCTATGGCAACATTCGTCACGCCAGCAAACTCCCTGAAACGGAGGAGCCTGGCGGGGAGGGCAGGGAGGGGCTGGCGGACAGACCGGAGCCACCCCCCAACGGTCCCGGAGTTTAGGGGGGACACTGGCGCCTGGAGGGGAGACAAAGCCCCCTAAAGTCCTTTCCCAAAGCCCTCTCCCCCTAAATCTCTCTCCCTGCAAAGTCGTCTCCCCTAAAACTCCCTCCCCCCAAAGCCTTCTCCCCACGCATCCTCCCCCGCAAACCTTGCATGTCTACAGTCAGGCACTTCTGAACCATGGAGGGGCACACGTAACACATGGGTGCACACGCTGCAGTCCTCGGCCATGCAGGAGGACACCACAGAGTATCTCACTGGCTCAGGTACAGGACACCCCACAGGAGGAGCCCTGGTGGCCCAGTGGAGGTGACTCCTGTGACCAGGTGCTTGGCAGTTGGGCAGTCAGAGGAGGGCCGGGCTGTCTGTGGCGCTGGGAGAGGGGGGTTCGCCGTACATTCCAGCAACCTGCCCACAGCTGGAGTCTTGCCATGTAGGTGACAAGGACAGGCCCTCAGCCCAGGCAGCACAGGAGACTAGAAAAGGCCCTGAGGGTCTCCCTTCTCTATACCCACTGAGGCATGGTGAGGCCTGTTGTCCCTGCATGGGCTCTGGGGCTTGGCCTCAATAGAACATGGACCCCCATGTGGACACCCGGACATGGGAAGACCCCTCTGCCCATGACAGCAGCCATAGTCGTCACTGGTGCATACTGGGGAGGGACTCAAGGCTGCTGTTTGCTTCTGGAGGAATCTGTCACTCACCTGCCTGTCTGGGAGGAGCCCTCATGATGGGCCCTTCTCCACACCTCTCCTGGCACCTATGTAACAAGACTGTCCCCTCTGTGGTAAGGGCTGTTTGTTATCCCAGGACCATCTCATTTCTTCACCTTCCTCTCCATCCAGTACACCAACTATGCACACAGGGGCATCACCAGGTGGACGTCAGAGGATCACTAAGGAATGAGTGCTGATTTTAAGTCAGAGAGTGAAGAGGGATGGAGGGAGAAGAGGAGAGGGAGAGAGGAGAGGGGTGGAGGGAGGAGAGGGGTGGAGGGAGGATGGCAGAGGGATGAGTGGGCAGATGATGGCATCTGGTGTCCCAGGACATGGGAAGGAATTTCAAATCTTCTGTGGCTGTTTGAAAGCTGTCTGTGTGTGGCTCAGATTTTCCATGAGGGGCTCATACGGCCAAGAACCCTGATTTGAATCTAGGAAGGAGCTGATGCTTCTCAAACAGAAAACCACTCCTATCTCCGGTCACACTGCCCCCACACACAGCTATGTCCATGTCTTGTGGGAGGTCCCCGCACTCACACAGCCCTTGCGCACGGGAGGTCCCTGGGCAGGAGTTGCTCACTGTAGGTGCAGCACCTGCAGGGGCTGGGGATCGGTGTCAGGGTCTTATGTAGAGATGGCTGTGAAGTTTCCTAAGACTCAGCGTGGACTCAGTGACAGGCCCAGGATCCACAGAAACTGCTCTGGCCTCAGGTTTTGAGACTAAAGGTGGCCACAGGGGCCGCTTGCCTGGCACTGGTGATGACCCTCCTGGTTGCAGGCCGGCTTCACTGATGCGTCTGAGGTGAGCATCCTGCTCTGTGTGGTGGAGCCCCCAGCCAGGAGCCTCGGGCACGGAGGCTAACCGAGCTTTCATTCTGTGAGTAGGGAGCCAACCCACCTTTGTCGAGAGAAGAACTTTTTTTTTAAAAGGAGAAAGAAATACTTAATGTTCATCTCATGGATGAAAAATTTCACAAGAGAAATTAAAGTGTTTTCTGGCTGAACAGGGAAACCGGGGCAGGATGGTGGAGATAATTTTCCCAGGACTCAAAATGATTTATCTTACCTCTGTGTTCTTTAGACAAGAGGTTCCATTTATTTAGTCATTTATTTTATTAGTTTTCTGAAGACACTCCCTGCCCTCACCACCCACTCAGAGATGCCACTTAGCACAGGAGGGGCTCTGCCTTCATGCACCCTCACCCACCCTCACGGGGGCAGTCTTGCTGTCCTCATGAGGCACCTTCACCAATGGAATGGTCCAGTGCCAACTTCTGAACCCAGAGTCAGGCCTGGATGAGCCAGATAGTAGTCTGATCATTCTCAGAAGGTGGCTTCTACAGGGCCAGTATTGGGGACATCTTGGGTCCTCGCCCCTAGGGAGGAGGTGGAGCATGTGCCGCTGACCTGGCTGCAGCCTCCGTACCTCCTGATACAATGCTCAGTGCCCACAGGAACCCTGAGCAAGCAGCTCCATGGAGCAGTGAGAAACCTGTTGGGACCCCCCCCATAAGTTCTTCCATAGGCTCTGTCAGGGAAAACTGGGGCTCAGGGTCGCTTGCCCGGTGTCCTGGGACCTGAAGACCCAAGGACAGTGGCTCCCTGTGTTTCCTGTGGGTCATGCTGGCAGACTGGGACCATGCTCTGGGAAGGTGCACCGTCCACCGAACTGTGAGCCTTATGCTGTGTTCCCGAGCAGCAGATGGCACTTGGGTTCTGGCAGGGGCAGGTGTGAATGTGGGGCCCAGGGCCTGTCTAGCGCAGATCTGGCTGCACTCGGTCTCCCTGCCCGGAGCTGCAGCCATGGAACCGTTCCGCTGTCCTTGTGAATGCGAGTATGAGAATCTTGCACAGAGAGAGTGAGCCCTGTGCATTTGGCAGGTGAGGGAGCAGCGGTTCTTGGGGGAGGGGGCTTTACCTGATCCATCTCATTGGTGTAGGGAGCAGTGCCCAGAACAGCTCTCCAAGAGCCTTCTGAGGCTCCAAACTCACTGGTTTTGAGCTGCCACTGGCTACCTGTCCTGATAGTGTTTGACGCCTGGGGGACAGGCGGCAGCATCACCCACAGTGTGCGACCTCCTGGGACCTGGGGCTGCAAGTCTAAGGGGCAGCTCAGCCTATGGACCTCTGTGCACAGGGACTTGGGCCACATTGCAGCTGTGATTGGTGGTAACTGGCTTGTATAAGCCAGTTGCTCTTCAGAGGGATGCTGGGTGAAGGTGAGCCGGAGCCAAGATCCTCAGGAACAGCCTCACTTTGCAGAACTGTTTTTCCTGATATTTTCCAAAGGCCACACATACTTGTCAAGCCATATGTCCCATTTTTATTTTTAATAGCCACGCTCCCTGTATCATTTAGTCTACAGTGGCAGGGGAAGTATGGAATGGTGGTCGGCTGGGCTGCACAGACACTGGGTGGGTGTCCAGTCTAGAGAGTTCTGTGCACTCAACACCAGTGGACACTTCCCAGGCAGCTGCTCAGTGGTGGTATTAACCCAGATGTTTGGAGCACATCACTGAGGAAGAAACGTAGAGTTCCCGCTCACAAAATGAGCGTGCACAGGCTGAGATGACAACGTGCACACAGCACAGGCCACGTGTGCAGCCTGTCACAGCTGGCCTGCTGCGGGAGGGCAGGAGGCAGGAGAGGGAGCTGCAGGCGCAACTCCAGGGGAAGGTGCCATAGCCAGAGGAGCAGGAAGTCAAAGAAAAGGTAAGACTCAAGATTAAAGATTCCATGCGGACGTCATATCCTGGGAAATTATCTGTTTATCTCCTTGTGACCAGACAAGGCAGAGCCTGGGGCGAGCATGAGTATGTGAGCTTGTATGCGGTGAGTGCGCATATGAATGCACGCATGCTGAGTGTGCATCTGTGTGCATGTGCATGAGTTTATTATGTGGGCAGTGTGCATACTATGTGTATGTGTGAGTGTGTATGCAGTGTGTGAAGATGTCTACACGTGAGTGTGTGAGTATGTGCATGCATGAGTGTGTGCTTGTGTGTGAGTGTGCAGCCTTCCCCGCACATCCCTATAGCGGCCTCAGTGGCTCCTGTGGTCAGGTGCCCGCTGGCCCCCTTCCTGGGCAGTGGGGCTTCCTCACGTGGAGAGGAGACCACGGTCCACCCAGTCCTCTTCAGGCCCCTGGCCCACGTTTGGCACCTTTCCCAGTATCCAGGGTGCATTCTGTTGTTTTTTGCTGACCACGGCCTCCCAAAAGGCAGACAGGCAGCTCTAGGTACTGCTTTCGGCTGTCACGGCAGCTGGATGGGGCGCCGCTGCATGGGGAGATGCGCCTTGGGGTATTGCACCAGTCTAGGTTTTGTCTGAGGTTTAAATGAGCAGACACTCTTTATCTGGTGCTTGGAATGTAATAAACGTCAGAAGTGAGGATGCCTGTCTGCGAGCACCCTGGGGTGGATTCCGGTGACTGCGGGCAGAGCATTGTGGGCAGGATCACATTCCCGGGGACGACTGCCTCCCTCAAGCCCATGGGTGCCTTTCCAGATGCCCTGGCCTGCCAGGAAGAGGTTGCTGGGCTGTGCTCCCACTTCTGCTTTCTCCAGGCTGTTTCCTCTGTCTCCACACCCAAGTCTTCACCTCCTACTCATGTCTCCTGAGAGAAGACCCCATGTGCAGCACGGTGTCAGGTGGGCCATGAGGCAGCCAGATGCCACTGTGGGGCCGCATGGTCGGGGCGGCCCCGGCACAGGGCCAGGGCTATGCTGTGCTCATGCATTCTCAGAGTCTGCTCATCGCAGAGCCAGGACGCAGCCCGACCACGGCAGCAGGCACGGAGGCTTGGCTTGTCGTCCAGCCATGCCATCTGTGGCTGGATTTCTGTCGCCAGGAGCGCGGGTCGGGAGGCAGTTGCTGGCATTGCTTGACTTGGATGGGAGGGCGGGGCTGGAGGGGCGTGCTGGCAGTACTTGGGCCGCGCGGCTGGTCCCCGCCGTTCCCCTCACTCGCGACAGGACAGACTTGGTTTTCCTGCAGAGGGAAACAGAGTGGTCTGGTGTCACAGAAGGAATGCCAGCCGGCACTGCGGGTTTGAGACACTGTATGTGGGTAACAGAGCTGAGGTTTGGATAGCCCCGCCTGATGCCCTCTGTTCCTCCTCTGTCCCCACAGGCATAACAGTCCTGATAGGTGGGTTTCGTGGCAGAGAGCCTTGCCTACCCTGTGCCGTGAGGCTGCTCCTGGGGTTGTCAAAGGCGATGCAGCTGTTTGGAGCCGTGGAATCCTAGCTCCACAACAAGGGTGTGGATTCTCTGCCACCAGGGGAGGACATCCTGCTCTCTGGTCATGAAAGAACACATGTCAGCAAGTGCTTGAGGCCAGCAGAGGGGCCAGCACAATAGCCGGGAGCCTTCTGTCTCCTCTGGGTGCTCTGACGTTCAGTCCCTCCTGGGGCCTGTCTGGCACTTAAATGTGCTATTTCCCTCACCTCCACCTTTGGGACAAGGGTGTCCTCTGTCATTGCTGCAGCTTCCTGTCTTCGTCCAGCAGAGGCTGTTTCCCCAGGAGCGCAGATGAAATGATGGCTCATGCTAATGATGCTGTGTCTTTCTGGAACGTTCTCTCTGCAGACACGGAATGAGAGCTTTGGTAAACTGCCCTGCAATGGACCCTCAGGGATTTCTCAGGAGCTGGGCTTCCCCTGGGCCCACAGCAGAGCTGTCAGGGCCCCAGAAGCAGCCTATTCTTTCTAGAAGAGATGGCATTCTTCACCTTGCAGACCCGCTGTGGCGAACAGGTGTCGTGCTCACGAGTGGAGGCCCCGCTGACTTCAGCCTGTAGTTGGCTTCCTTGGAAGACTCTCATGTTGCTCTTTCAGAAGGACCATGAGTCTTGGGTTTGGCTGTGGACACAGGAGGCAGCTGTCTTCAGAGCTGCAATGCAGCCCCCCAGCCCCCTCCCCGGTGAGGATCCTGGTCATGCACATCACTTTGGGACACTGACCCTGTGCCAGCTGGAGGCCTTAGCTCTTTCAGGAGGACACTGTGTCCTGCTCCTCCTTTGGGGCCTTGGGTGCCAGCTCCACTCTTGGTTGGGGTGAGGAGCAAGTGTGGGTGTGAGTGGCACTTCACTCACCTCAGTGACAGAAAAGCCCCGGCTCTAGGCCCTGACTCCATCCCTTTAAGTGCAGGCGCAGGAGAGGAATGAGGCTTCTGTTAGGTGGAGCAGGGGTTGCCGGGCCCTTGGGGCGTATCCCAGGTCATGGTGGCCAGGCATGGGTCTAGTCATTCAACCCTCAAATCACATGCCAGGGCTCTTTACTTCAAAAGGCGATCGTATTAAAGTTGAAAAAGAAACCAAGTTGTAGATTACTCTGCAGGACAAGAGCCAGGTTGGCTCCAAGGAAGCTAGTTTGGGGCTTGGCATTATTGCTCTGGTCAGGGCTCAATCCCGCACTGGAGGGCGATGACCACGTGGAACAGCTTCATGTGAGAGATGGATGCTCTTCTGTATGGTGGGGTGAAGAACCAAGGCCTCTGGACTGGCCAGCTGATGCAGGCCTCAGCATTTGCAGTGTCCAGCAAAGATGGGAGGGACCACCCCTCTGGTGCCTCTGGTGACCTGGCCACCTGGTCCTTGGAGACTTGGAGCTCTGGGTCGGCTGAGGCTCCTCACAGGAGGCAGGGGCTCCTGAATCCAGCAGCAAGCGTAGAGTGTGCCCATCTGGGCAGAACCTTAGTTTAAACCCTCTGCTCAGACCCATCAGGGGAGCTGCTTTCAGCTCTGACATGTCCCGAGCTCAGTCCTCTGAAGGCGGGACTTGTTCATTTTCTTGAAAGCCAGCCACAAAGTTGCAGGCTCTGGGCGTTTCTTCTCCCAAATAGATGGCAGAGTGGCATGTGGTCCTGAGCCAGTCTCTAGGGCACCTGGTGGGTGGCCTCTGAGGCCCTGGGACCTGTTGAGCACGCTGACCTGCAGGGACTGAGAAGGAATGTGAACTGCATGCCCACTGGGGCCAGTGTCCCGTCCTGGTACCCAGGTGACCAAGAGGAGGCATCTCAGTGGCGCTGGCAGAAATGCTGGCCAGCGACGGGCTGCATGTGCTAGGCTCTCTGAGTGGACAGGGCTGTGCGCAGGGCCAGTCCCCGGGACGTCCCTCCACTCTGCCACAGTCTCCCCTCACCTGTCATCAACCTAACGTCCCCATGTGTCTCCATGTGAGACGTGCGGCATGACCCCGTCATTGTCACCCATACCTGTTTAGAGGCTGGAAAAAACTGCTGTATAAGTAAAAAGTGGGCTTTCTTCAGTTAATTTTTCAAGTGGCACTCATCGTTTCTGAGCCTGTCAGATGTGCGTGCTTTTTTCTGAAACCTGCTGACTCAGGTTTTCTGGGAAAACCAAACAAAAAGAAGTACTCCGAGGTGGCAAAGTGCCTCCCGCGGCCAGAGGAGCAGAGCTCAGTGGAAGGGTGACGTCCTCCGTCCTCACAGGGAGGCCGTGCAGACACTTGGCGGGTGGGATGGAGCCTTCGTGCATGAGAGTGAATTCCCCCTCAGTGATCCCTCAGAAAGGCCCCTCGCTGTCCTTCTGGAAGGCTCTGTCACTGTGGTGCTTTTAATTGACTCCAAGGTAAGACTTGTTCACCTTGAAAGCAGGTAGCTCTCAGTGAAGGGCAGAGTGGGCAGAGTGCGGTCTGTCTCAGGCCTCCGCGTGCCGGCGAAGGCGGCCCGTCGCGCGGTCCTCCCCTGGGACCAGAGATGCATCTGAAGCCAGATTTTCGAGTGGAGGAGACAGAGACTGCACGTCGCAGGCAAAGGCTTCGTAGTGGCAGCAATTGCTGCTCCCAGTCCTGTCCCTGTGGTCGGGGGTGGGGGTGCTGAGTGGGTCCCCATCTCACTGTGCTCCCGGGATGTGTTGCAAGAAGAGAGGAGACCAGGACCTGATCGGATCTGTTCTCCTGCTTGTATCTGGGCTATGGAGTGTTTGCCGTGGAGTCAGAATGACAGGGGCATGGGGCAGTTGGCATGAGACATGGGGAAGGAGCTGGGAGAGCAGTGGAGACTCCCCCGGCCCCACCCTTGTGACAGTCCCCGCTCCCTGCAGGCAGAGCAAGGCTGTTCGCTGCCCCTCAGCACACCTTCTGCCTTCTTGTGGAGACTGAAGAGAGACACAGGCAGTGAGGCGTCCTGCCTGGACAGTGAGCCAGAGAGGAGGGTGGAGGCACTGGGCTCTCTCTTTGCTTCCACATCAAGATATAGAGTCTCGTTTCCCACCTATGGCCTTCTCTGTTGTGATTCTAGTATTTGCATCGTTAGTAGTTTTGCAAGTTTCCTTGAAGACTGACTGGCAGCAGGCATTCCCGTGCTCAGGCACTGGTTCCATATTGTTCTAGGAGCTGGTGGAACCTGCTCTGAGGAGCTGGTCTTTGGAAACAAACCTCTGCCAGGCCAGCCCGGAAGGTGGCCATGTGGGTCTCCTGCCTATCTAAGGACCAGGGAGGAGTATGTGAGAGGAGTGTCCAGGGGCTTCATAGAGGGGCCAGGAATGGTCAGACCCCATCAAGAGAAAGGTGAGTACTGGCCAGGCCGTGGGTCCTGTCATGAGCCATGGGCCCTACCCTCTGCTCCCTGGGTGAGGGCTGCAGGAGGGGCAGACAGAGTAGAGAGCTCATGGTCTTGCTCTGGAGCATCTTGGTCACTGTGTGATCCTGTATAGGTCACCATGTCTCCTGCTGAGTCTGTCCTCGTAGGACCCTTATCACTCAGTCTGGTATGCCACCTGCTAATGGGGTCAGGGTGGTTGTCTGGGGACATTGACACCAGTGTCAGCTGCCTCTTGTTGGGGTCATCTGGATTCTGCGTGGACCTCTTGCCAGCCTGTGACTTGTCCGGGCTGACATTGTAAAACCTGCAGACTGAGGAAGCACAAGGTAAACTGAGTGCAGAAGTGCCAGCAGCACACGGCACGGTTCTGCTCATTCCTCACATGCTCCACTCGTCCATCCGCCTTTGTCCAACGTCTGCACGTGCTTCTCTGCAGCGTCGGGAAACAGAAGATGGTTCTCCAGGAAAGCCCCCTCCCCAGAACCGGCCACTGTGAGGATGGAGTGCTGGGCTGTGCGCCGGCTGTGTCTCTGGCCCCACGTCTCCTGTGGCTCCTGACAGCAGGATGCAGGCCCAACAGGAGCAGGTGCCTCCTGACTTAGGCTTGGAACGCTCTATTCAGCTTCAACACAAGCGCCCTCTGCTCTGGCAGCCAGGGCATCAAACCCCTGGCCCTGCTGCTCCCTCTGCACAGGACACTAGTCCCGGAGCTTCTCCCTGGCCCCTCCTCTCTCTGCCCTTCACCTAGCTTGAGTTTGCCACCCCAGCAGGGAGCCCACCTCCCTTGGAGAGGACGCCTTTGAAATCGGCCCACTGATTAGTGCTGATTGCAGCGTGGTTTTCCCTCGGAAGAGAATTAAGAAGCCGGATTAAAGGCAAATGACACACTCTGCTTCCCGTGATGGGGTGGGGGACTCACATCTGCCCACTGGCACTGTGGGTGGAATATTCTGTGAGAGGAGTTAACCCCTTCAGTCACAGTTGCAGGAGGGCTGAGGGCCATGGGCTCCAGGAGCAGACAGCCTCAGGGCATCTGCCAGACCTATCCTACAGGGCCACTGTCCCAGTACAGGAGTGATAATGATGGCAGGCTGGTCTGCAGAGGAGTCCTCTGGAGGGCGGCCTGTTCATCTGGGCCACACTGGGGGCAGATGGGGTGGGGACACTCTGTGCTTACCCCCTGCAGCTTCCCTTGGCCCTCTGTCCTGCCTTGGTACATACCATGAGAGCAGCTTTCAGATCATTTTGTACACTTGAAACCTCCAGAAACTTCTAAAGAGGCTCTGCACTGCCACTTTTTCCACGGGTCTGACTCTAAGGCACTACTGACCCCTAGGCTCAGATGTTCAGTCAAGCTCCTTCTGCTATCAGTGCTCTGAGGAGCGGCCACTAGGTGTCCTGGGCACTTGGTGCTGGAGGACAACGAATGACTGGCCACCCGGGGGCAAATGGTGAGACATTGGCCCCTCAAGTCATGTGTGAGGCACAGTGATGTTATTCTTGCTCTCTTGCAGTGACTTTTAAGCTGCATTAATGAACCTGTCCGCATTAATTTTCTAATCACTCCACATCTCTGCAAAGCAGTCTAAAGACTTGATGGCCTGGAGAGCACTGATGCGTATTATCTTTCACCTTTATAAAAACCCGCAAAGGACCCATGTGTCACAGGTGAGGGAGCTGGAGGCTGTGGACTCGCCCAGGTCATGGGCTGTGTTAGAGAGGCTGGTCCAGACCTGACGTGGCTCCCTACCTGCCAGCCTCCTGGAGCCTGAGTCCCGCGTGTTCTGCCAAGTCTGCTCCGCAGAGCTGCCACCCAGAGCGAAGCATCCACACCCAGATGGTGATGACGGCTGTCAGAGGTCTACCGAATTCGCCACAGTCCCCAGTTAAGTGTTCTCTCGGGCAAGGGAGTTATTAGAGTCTCGGATAATAAATATCAGCTCTGTGCTGTAAAGACACGACTTCCCAAACATGTGCATTGTCTCCATAGGTATGTTCTGCAAGGGTGTGTGTTTGCCTGTGCTGTTTGCATGCATGGTGACTGTGAGTGTGTGCTGGTGTATGTGTGCCTGTGCATACGTGTGTGTGCTATGATGCATGCACATGTGTGTGTATGTGGTGAGTGTGAGGATGCACGCGTATGTGTGGTGGGGGTTGTGGATGTGCGCATGTATGCACACGTGTGTGGTGAGTACACTGTGTGCATGTCTGTATGTGTGTGAGGGCATGTGTATGCATGTACATGCATGTGTGTGTGTGACGAGAGTGTCTTCTCTCTGGCTCACCTGGGAACTCGCAGAGATGGGTTTTGCTGAGGCGACAAACTTCTAATCTCCATTTCCCAATGACTTTTTGACCTCACACTGAAAGCCACTGCCTGAGCCCCGGGGAGGCTGCATGGAACCAGCTCTCTGATGACCTGGGCATAGCCTGTGGTGTAACCTGGTCCTCCTTCCTTCGGTGACTGGGATGCTGGTAAAAGCTTGGCTCTGTGGGTGACATGTGCCTCAGCTCAGCTTTCTCTGCAAATAGAACAAAAGCTCCCTCGTGCTCCCTGCACTGAGCAGGGGTGGGTGTGTTTGCTGTGGTGGGCAGGCTGGGCCCCCAGCCACCCTTCCTGCTGTTGCTCTGACATTGCTAGGCCTGGCCCTCACTCTGCGACAGTTTTCTGTCGGCACCAGTTTGGACTCAAACCAGGCTGCCATGTGAACAGTCAGCTGGTAGTGCCACACAGGCCCTGCAGCCCGACGCCCGACAGTGTCTGCAGACACCTGCTCACTACCGAGGGGCCTCTGACCCTGACTGGCCCAGGTTCTTCAGTTGGGCCCGTGCTATCCGTCTCGTGGACCTGCCTTCCACAGGTTCCTGGGGGCCTTGAACTCACTCATGTACTGGCCTTGCGTCTAGGTGGGGGGTCCTCTCTGGGTCCCTTGCAAACCTGGATGTTGGCGGGAGCAGGCGGTCCCGTGCCAGTTCTCTGCAAGCTGTCCTGTGGGGCAAGGCTGTGCTGCCTGTCGCCCATCACCGTGCCTTTTATGAATGCTTCCCACTCCCGTCTCAGGTAGCACATGAGCCGATGTGCTTCTCTGGAATTCCCTGAGCCTTATGAGGGTTGTGTGCGCGAGGTCACGCAGGCTCTCGAATGCCGGTCACAGGAACTCTGCTGCTTAGGTGAAAGAATTCATTGTCTCTGCATGTTCCTTGGCTGAGCTCTCCAGGTAATGGGGGGCTGGAGGCCTTGCCCTGACTGTCCGCGGGGCTCCTCTTTTTGGTCACGGGTCTCTGACAGCACTGACCCATTCCTGTCCTCGCAAATGGTCGCAGCCCTCTGTCCCTACCACAGGCGTATCGTGAGGGAGGAAAGATGGGTGCCTGGGGAAGGGTGGTGAGGCTGGCGGGGCAGGGTGGCCAGCCCTTCAGAGCTCCAGACCGTCAGGTGCTGAGGCCGAGCAAGGCTGGGTGTCCGGGAGCAGGGCTCTGCTGGGGTGGGTGTTCAGATGCCCTTTGCAGCTTTGCTGAGACTCAGGTGACAGGTAACAGTGTGTGAGCCTCAGGTTACAGCATGTTGACTCGATTCCCTTGTTTTGCAACATAATTCCCACAGGAACTTAGCTAGCCTCCCTCCCCTACCACCGACCGTCATGATTGCTGCTTCTTTTTGTGATTGGAACCTTTAAGGTCCCCTTTTCTTGCTGCTTTCTGGGGGCACACAGGGCAGTGCTATGAGTGGATGGCCATGCCTGGTGCTAAATGCCATCTTCCCCTGAGTGTGAGCTCCCACCATCCATCTGCCCACCCAGCACCGGGGTCTCTGTTCTGCTGTGCCTCTAAGTTGTAGACCCCACACGAGTGCCACCACAGCATTGTCCTCTCTGTCTGGTGGCACAATGCCTTCAAGGCCCTTCTATGGTGTTGCCACAGACAGGCCATCCATCAGACCGAGGAGCAGTCCACGGCACCCACAGATGTGCACACATGCTCCTGGGATGAGCTTGGGGAGCAGGGCAAGGATGAACCTATCCTGACACCACTTCTGTGTGGAACCTCAGGGAGGCTTGGAGTACAAATGATAGAAACACATGACCCACCCAAGGCCAGCCTCTGGACTTGAGGCCTTCTGGGGGCATCACAGTATGACCACCAGCCGGGCAGCTATGGAGGGGGAGCTGGGAGCTGCAGCAGGGCACAGGCTCTGCACAGCAGGGCTGAGACAGAAGGCTGGAATGCTGGGCGCTGGAGAGGTTGTGGGCTCCCGTGGGGGTGACAGGCACAGTCTCCATTTCACCCAGAGACCTGGAGGTCCAGCGGGCACTCTGGGCTTTGCTGCCCCATCCTCTTGGAGATTCAGTGACCTCAAAGGCGGACACTGAGACCCTGATTCTTCACACTTTGGATGATTCTTAGGGGAAGAATCTTGGCGGCTGTTTTGCTTGGGGTGCAGCCTTGCAGAGGCTCTCCCCAGAGCCCATACAAGCTCTGCCTATAATTGGTGGTGCCGCTGTGGTGAGATTGCATGGCCCACACCACCTGTACCTTCCCCCATGTGTTCGCTGTCAGCCCCAGGAGCTGGCCTGTCAACCTTGCCCCCAGAGGAGCCGTCTCTCCCACCTTCTGTTCTCAGTGATAAGGATGTGTCTTCAAGACCAGACTGAATAGCACACGAGGTTCCCATCCCTGTTTCAGACACGCACTCCTGACTCCTGCTGTGCTGGCTTATATCTTCCAGGGTCTGGGCCCCCTACTCCTCCATCTACCCATCACCATGCATTGCTCTGTCCATTCGCAGCTGCCTGACACCAGACCATCTCAGAGGTCTGTCCTGTGTCTTCCCCCTGTGCCCCACTTTTTGTGAATGGGGTGATTTGTGGCAATGCATTTGCATTTGAACAAGACCAACTTCCAAATGCACGGGTCCAGGGCCCTGGCTGGGACTTCTGCCTGGTTTACACCCAAGGATTCAGAGGGGAGGGACTCAAATGCCCGTCTAGACTTACATACAGACTTACATACAGATTTGTGTACACACAAGTCTCCAGAGGGGAGGCCTAGAAAAGATGGTTTGCTGAGGGAGGAGCCGGACCCAGATGGACATATCTGGTGAAAAGAACACAGCCAGGGAGGTTCTGGTGACAGACGTAGATGAAGGGCAAAACAAACACGACGTTGGAGGGCAGGAGCTGTGTGCTCGGGTCGCATTCTTAACTCTGGGCCTGTGTCGTCTTGTATGTTGTGGGGATTCTAATAGGCACTTAATAGTTAGTAGGCACTTTGATGAGATGACATGTGAAAGACGTAGAAGGTTGGCTGACACTCAGAGAGGATGGAATAAATGCCACTTTCCCCCATTCTCCTCTCAATTAACTTCAAGCACAGTGACCTTGGTTTAAAAAGGTTAAAGAAATATGGTAAAGAAATGCTCCATGTGGGAGCCTTAGCCTCAGAGTGCTGAGGAAAATGACCTCTGACTGGAGTTGGGCTGTTTGGAAATTGCTCCTTAAGAAAAGAGCCCGAAGCCCGGGGGTCAGTGCAGCAGAAGGAGGTACTGCTGATGTTCAAATCTCAGTCTGCAAAACAGATTTTGAGTCCGTTTCTGTAAGACTGTGGTGCAGGTGAGATGGGCTGGTGTCTGTGTGTCTCTTCACGGTGGGCTTATCTCAAGTGCTGGAGTAAAAGCCCTGTGAACAGGCACCTGCGCAGGGGGAGCTGGGCCTGGCTGCACATTGGCCTTGGGAGGGCTGCTGTTTCACCTGCTGCTGAGCTCTCGGGGTGGGGTCTGAACAAAGGTGCAGAATAGGGGAGCAGCTCTGGAAATGATAGCCGGAAGGCAAACCAGCCTTGGGTTTTCTGGGCAGCCAGCGTCTGTCTATGGGTTACTGATGGCTGATCCAGCATATTCTATTGATGTAGCAAAGAGTTAAGAGCTTAAGGTCTTGAGCTAGGGGATTATCTTGACCAGGGACATAGGGCATGAAGAGAAATCAGGGCAATAGCTGAATAAAAGAGGAGGAAAATCTCTCTTTATGTGGACATGTGGGAGCTAGCCAGATGCATTTTTGGGAAGAGGAAGTAACCTAGGCAAAGGCCCTGAGGCTGGGAGACCTTGGCCCAGTGGAGGGAGACCACTGGCTAGGCTGTGACCAGAAATCAGGCATCCAAGTCTCTGCCTCTGAGAATCCAGAACTGCCCAGGTCCTAGGCACCAGACTATGTGTTCATTGGGACAGGCTGTCCCTCCACGGTGTCAGATGTGCACAGTCACCTCTGACAGATGACAGGGGCCTGACGTGGAGCCAGGAGCAGAGACCACTTGATCCCGGAGAATGTTTTGGACATACCAGCCAGTCGTCAGCAGTTTTTAACTGCTTCCTCAGACCCTGTGTTTTGAATGGCCAGCTGTATTCTCAGCTTTTGACCATTTGAATATGACCTTCTGAGGGACACGGTTCAGCACAGTTCACTACTGGTCGTTCTGGACTGGACGCTGGCAGAAAGGGGAGATTCTACAATGGAGTAGTCTGTGGTTGGCACAGCGACGTTTTTGTATGCTTTCAATGAAAAGTCCGTCAGTAACAGAGTTACAGCGCCGTCAGCCTCACCCGCCCAGATGCCACTTTGGGTGGAGGTACCAGGCCCTCCATTCAGGGATGATCTGCCCAGACACAGCCCAGCTGATCTCACCCTCATTTTAGCCCATCTTTGTTACCACCCGCGAGTGAAGTCTTAAGCCCTTCTGCAGACGGGACTTCTGAGGGTTGGAGTGTCCAGGGGCTTGGAGAGTATTGGGCCACCTGCTCTCCAGGCGCCTGGTGCCGCCCCTGGAGCTGCCCCTGCTGGCACGCAGTCTGCACCGTGTATTTACTTGACCCAATATTTTTCAAACAGCGTTTCGTGTGTGCCCGATAGGCAATATCAGCAGGATAGCTGACACTCGTTTGGGTGTCCATTTGCACACAAAGCACATGCCCATCTCAAGGATTCGCCTGGCGGAGTGGCCCTGGGCAACTCGCCCTACCCTTGGCATCAGTGGCCCTTGGTGAGTTTTCTTACTCTCATTCTTACCTTCAGGCACAAAACAATGAGAACAGCTACTGGGAAACCTTTTAATTACCCTCGGAAACATCAGCAAGGCACACAGACAACTGTGCATCTCTTTCCAGGGCTCAGGGGTGCGTGCGGGCAGGCCCTCTTCTCCCGTCCAACCACGTTCCTTCGAGCATAATTCAGATCTAGCTTTCCCTTCCTCACTGCGGCAGGCTCAGTAAGCCAGGAGGCAGGCAGAGGCCACGGCTCCCTGTTGGCCCGGAGTGGATGGCACGTCCACCTGCAGGACAGAGGCAGATGGCGGCTCGGCGCTGCCCACTCCTGGGTCTTATTGGCAGAACATTTGGAAGGAGGCAGCTGACTTCCATGGGAGGGAGACCTGCTTCCAGGCACAAGAAGAGCAGTAGCCGCACCACCTTTGTCCGTGATTGCTGTGTGATGGATCTTTTCTCCTGAAATGTCAGCAGCAGGTCCAATGGGAGTGATGAGACCTGGGCACACATGAGCCTGACCTCCCCCCAGGCCCCCGCAGTCCCTCTGACCCTCCTGTGCTCCCTGGTGGGTGCTCACGGTGGCACAGATGTGGGTCGTTGCCGGCCACGGGGCCCCGCTGCTGTGGCGGGTCCAGCGTCATCTGCACCTGAGTTCTTGCCGAGACGCCACTGTCAGCACAGCAGGCGCCGCGGTTTTCTACACTGCTTTGTCGGCAGACAGCAGCGGCATTTTAAGCAGGTCGATCTTGCTTAAGTGTTGGGAATTTGCTGGTGCTAGAAACAACTTTCTTCCTCATCAGTGAGAATCCACCCCGGGAGTGGACTAGAGGCGGTGGAGTTGTGGATCCGGGTGGCTGGACTTGCTCCTGATGGTGCCTACTTCCCGGCATGCTTCTCTCCTCTGTCTTGTCACCTTGGCTGGCAGACAAGGTGTCAGGGCTGTGCTGCAGCCTGTGGAGCTGCGCCCACCTCCCACCACACTGACCAGCCTCAGCACACCAGGGCCTCAGACAGGGCAGCAGCCACAGAAGAAACCAGCCTGACCCTTGTGGAAGCTGCCCCAGAGATTCCACACCTGCCGGGGACTGGCCTCATGGTGAGACAGCCCACAGGTGACTCCTTCCAGCCACGAACAGACCCTGGTGGACCTTCCATTGGAGCTGAGGCAGGGAGTCCTGAGACAGAGGCCCTGTCACCTCGGAACCTGCTGGTGGGGCTGCCCTAACCCTTTGTGGCAAATTCTTCTGCCCGCTTCTAGCCTTGTTTTGGGCAATAGCCTTTGGTAGCACTGCTAGTGTGTGCATGTGACTGTGTGTGCGAGTGTGTGCCTCTAAGCATAGTGTATGTGAATGTGCTGTTGGCACGTGAGTGTGCATGTGTGATGGGTATGGTTTAAGTGCGTGCGTGCCTGTGACACAAGTGTGTGGTGTGAGTGTGCGATGTGCATGCAGTTGTGTGATGTGTGTGGCGTGAGTGTACATGTGGGCATATGCACGTGCGATGTGGAGTGTGTGCGTGTGGGTGTGCACGTGTGGTGAGAGTGTCTCCTTGGTCTCTCTGCGTCCTCTGGTTCTGGACACAGAGATGGGCCCTGCAGTGTCTTGGGAAGGTGGTCCGGATGCTGGGTGTGCAGACACAGTGTCTGTCCAGACTGGGCTTATGGTTCCCATGAAGAGTGACCTGAGTGCCCAGACACACAGTCCTGCCTCACTGACCATGCTCTGAAGTTCACAGCCTTCTCTCTGGTATGAGCAGACCATAGGGAAGGCTCTGCGGCAGGTTCTTGACGGATGACGCTGTCACAGAGCTAATGAGGAGACGATGGCTTTCATCTCATCAATGCACCAAACTCAGAGCAGCCGCCACTGTGGTGCTGATGTGCGTGTGTGTGGTACGTGTGCATGCGTGGGTGACACGTGTCCATCCCGACAACAAGGTAGGGGGGGGTCACTGCTGCATGAATCCCCAAAGGGCACCACGCCTGCCCCTCCCTGACCTTTGAGTCCTAACGCTCAGAGTCGGGTGACAACCAGGAGCCAGGTAGTGGGGACAAAGGGCACCTGTTGGAGAGGACGAGGGCCAGCCATGGAGGTCAGGGGCAGAGGTGGATGAGGGACCTGAAATGGCCAGGGCAGAGTTTGGGGAGACATGATCTGTGGTGCCAGGCAGGAGAGACAGGAGAGGAACGCTGTGGGCAGAGAGGACACCAGCAGGTGTGCAGGTGGTGATGACTTGTCATGTGCAGGGCATGATGACAGTGTGACTGTGTGCAGGTGAGCAGGTTGGTCGTGAACAGGGACAGGTATTGTACATACTTTTTCCATCTAGGTCCTGCCACAGCTTACTAGGAGGTCGTGGGGTAGATGGTGGAGATGATACATGATATCCCTCATTCCTGTTTCTCTGTAATAAGGAGGAGGTGGCACCTGGCCCTCAAGGGCAAGGACACACATCTCCACGCACGCTCTTCTCTTGGGATCGTCCTTCTGCAGCAGTGGCCCGGACGTTTGTGCCAACCTTCCTGACTCCACTCGAACCCTGCTCATCCCTCCTCCAGCACCAGGTAGAGGAGCTTCCCTGGGAGCCTGTCCCTCTCTTTCCTGCAGTAGGTCAGTTGTGGGTCTGGTCGCGCACATTCGTTTCTGAAAGAGACTGCTCGGTGTTTTGAGCTGCGTTGCTAGTCCCCACTCTAGAGCCACCAAGAACAACACAGTCTGAGCAGGAGAACGGATGCTCACCTCAGCAGCAGGAGACGGTCCCATTATGTCAGTCACCACCGGGCTCACTGTCACTGCTGTCATCCCTGTTGATGATGGTGCCGGCCTGCCTGCATTAATGACTCATTCTTGAGAGAGGCCAGTCCTGCCCTCTCCTCTCACCTTGCATGTGGCAGGTGGCTCTGGTTCCCACCACCTGCAGCTAATCTGCTTACAAGGACCCTGGGCCTTAGCCAGCTTGTGGCTGGTCCCTCCTGGTCCTCCCCAGGTGCCGTCACCCGCTGTCTTCTGCAGAGAGCCAAGCTCACTGCTGCCTCCCTGCAGGACATGGTCTATATGCAGGATTCCTGTCTGCAGTCCAACAGACCTGAGCCCAACAGCTTGTCCCCTCGACATGGGTGCATCTCCCTGCCCCTGCCTCCCTGCTGCTGTCCTCATAGGGTCCAGAGATCCCTCATTTCTCTATTGGTCTCTCTCACTCCATATGGTTGCCATGTCCCTTAAAACCACACATGGGCCCTTGCCCCAGGGCCCCTGAATGTGATTGTCTTGGAGTGGGAGCCCAGGCATGTGGGAGGAGGACTATGTGTCCCCCCACAGGAGAAGACACAGACGCAGGTGGAGGAAGGATAGCGGTGGAGAGACTTGGCCTGAGAAACTGCCCAGGACCTTAGTCCCCAGACTGAGGACATGACAAGAGTCAGCCCAGCTGCTCAGCTGCCTGCTGTCTCAGACTCCGTGAGGACGGCGCCTCCCCTGCATGCTCCTGTCTCCTGGGCCAGGCCTCCTCAGCATCCTGCCTCCTTCCCTTTAAGACCCAACATCATCATGCTTCTGTAATTACTCCCGGGATGGCACATTTTATGGTCTGGCAGCTTGCAAGGCCAGGAACAAGTCCATCTTGACCACTGCTGCCCTGGACACAGGACGTGTCCCCACGTACTTCAACAGGCTGTTCCCATGTGTGTTACAGTCCAGCCTGGGCTTTGCGTCCACCTGTGGCCTTGTTTGGTCCCTGAGGTCTCCTGGTCACTGGTGGACAGAGGGCCAGCAAGGCAGTTGGGTGTCTTTGAGCCAGAGCGAATGCAGAGCCCCCACTGTGTCCCTCCTGGCACAGGGACCGAGCCCCGACTGCTTGACTCCGGGACTGAAGGCAGAGTTTGCACTGTCCGTGCCTGCTCACGACGACTATAGGGGAGCTGGAGGGCATGCTGCACAGGCCTGCACGCGCGTCTCTCTGTTCTCTACCTCGACGCCCAGCTCTGCGTCCACAGGGAGGAGGAGGCTATGTCCACCCTAGAGGCCTGCAGGGGCACAGCTGCACCTCAGCGGCTCCTGTGTGTCCTGCCTCCCTGCTCCAGGGTCTCTGGCTCTTGCTCTGGCTGTTCAGTGCTGAGCCCTGCCTCTCTGCTCGCCCATGGACGCCACAGGCATAGGTCATGGGCTGTGCAGACAAAATGTCACATGGTCCATGAGGGATCAACCACGTTGTCCACATCTCAGGTGTCAGAAGCCAGTGTTAGAGCGAGGATGGCATGGAGCCCAAGGGAGACTGGGAAGCACAGGCCCCTCCTCTCTCCCAAGCCACCTTCTCCCCACAGGCAACTGACCCAACTGCTCAGCCCCTTTCCGGAGGTGCCCGACAGTTTCCACCTGAGGGGAGACGAGGGAAGACGCGTCTGGGCTGCCCAGTCTTCTGCGGAAGAGCCAAGTTCAGGCTCCAGCACTGCCCTGCTGTCCCCTCACCTCCTGTAGGCAAACAGCCACTAGGCTGCGGTACCTGCCTCAGCTAATCAACTGCACATTTCTGCTTCTCTGAAGATGGCATTTTGCCGAGAGAGCTCCTTATGAACTCACTTGGCAAATACCCCAAATCAGAGGCCCCTTTGGGTACCTGGCACACTGACTGACCTCCTGTGGGAGCTCAGAGGGCTCCTCTGTCCCCATGACCAGCAAGGCCTTCCCTCGGGGGTGGCAGGATGAGGACAGAAGAAGGAGCTGTGGGCTGTTGGCAATGTCCACGGCACATGGGGCTCTTGGTGGCTGAGAAAAAGGGTGTCCTGCACTCAGGAGCCTGAGCAGCCCATCAGTCAGCATCTGGAGAAAGGGCCAACCCTATTCCCCGAGCGCCAGGGAATCCTGCTGTGGTGCAGGTGTCTGGGGACAGGCAGAGCCTGAGACAGACCCTCTCCACTCACTCTCATCTCAGGCGGAGACCCAGGAGGTGTCTCCGTCTGTGTCCACGCGCACTGGGAGGGGTGTTCCCGGCCTAGCACAGCCGGTGTCCAGGGCTGCCTGCGGACGAGAGGCTGAGGGCCGGCTGGCCACTGACGCTGATTTTATGATATGCTAAACGAGCACTCAACAGCATCGCCACCCGTCAGGACACAGTGGGAGCCATCTGTCTTCCTCCTCGAACGATATTGCCTTTCTCCCTACAAGTGACAACGCACTATAATATCTTTTATTATAATATTACTTATTTATCGCCACAGGTTTCCCAGCATTAATGCTGTGAGCTCTCATCCTTTATCTGCCTCTGAGTCTGCATGTTATGGATGTCACCTTTTATTTATCAGGATGCTCTGAACGTGTGCGGACTCCTCCGACTCCCCCGTCGTGTGAACCTGACGCAGGGAGGACAAGAAGGGCCTAGGTTTGGGGTCCCAGTGCCTAAGCCCTGCAGGCCACTGGACCCTTGTCAGCGGGTCTCTGCAGGAGGGGATCCTGAGGGGTCTGGGGAGCTCCTTCCACAGTTTGGCACCTTCCTGTCTGGGAAGCTCTTTTCCCCCAATTGAATTACTTCCTTATGTTCAGTAAGTGTGACCTTGCACAGAGGTCTTGTCCCACTGGGGGTGCAGGCAAGTCCCCTGAGATGAGAGTGGGCAGAGAGTGTGTCTCTCAGGCTCTGCTGTCCCCAGGCACCTGTGTTACCATGAGAGTCCCTGGTGCTCAGGACGCAGGGTTGGCCATTTCTCCAGCAAAGCATAGGGCTTGGTCTCCTGAGAGCAGAGCGGTTGGGTATGGAGCTGCAGCCAGAGGGGACTAATGCACCATGCTGCCCCAGTGAGACAGGATGCAGGGTGGCCCTTGTTCCCACGCAGTCCACCATGCTGGTCACGTATGTCGTGTAGGGACACCAACTCCCAGCCCACTTGCTTAAAGAGAAATGTGCTTGAGAGCTGGCCTTCCTGCCTTTCTTAGAAGTGTCTGCAGCGCCTGAGACCCATGGAGACTGGCTCACAGGGTCATCTTACTCACAGACCAGCGAATGGGATGCAGGAACCATCGCTGTCCCCTCACTCACCCCTTTCTCCAGGAATTGCAGACCCATCTCCTTGTTCCCAATAGACGGCAAGGCCTCTCCTGCGGCCCAGCCCCCCAGGCTCTCTGTGCTCTCCTGATGGCTCAGTGCTGCCACCGTTTTGGACACGATCTGCGCTTGTTTATCGGTGTGGACTATGAGGCCACCTTGCTGTTGTCTGGCAGGTGCACACACCATGCCCACAGGTGGCTCTGTGGGGTGGGGACACAGGCCTGAAGCTCTCCCAGGAGGAGAGTCCGTGCTGAGAGGCCCAGCAGGTGCTTTGGACTGACATGCTGCTTGCCAGGTTCAACTGGATGCCGAGTGGTGACTTGAGTGGCAGTGGCTTCGCCTCCTCAGTGCCGTTTAGTAGCCTGGCCAGGGCAGAGAGCACAGAGGATGGGACCTGCTCCCTGGGAGCAGTTCAGGGCTGGGGCTGCCCCTCTTCTAGGCCTCACGTCCCTTCCTCCAGCATCTGCACTGTGGCTCAGAGCCTCCTCGGCCCTGAAACATGGATCTAACCATTCATATCAGGAAAGACCACTCATGCCTGGAAGTCAGAGAAGATCCTCCCAGCATCTGCCTGCTTTGTGTGTCCTGCATACTGGATGGCCTCCTGCTTACTTGATGGCCTCCTGCTGAAGCTTTAGCAATAAAGACTGTGTCTTAGTCATCTCCTGACTCTGGTATTTGATCAATAGAGTAGGTGCTTAGCAAATACTGCTTGAATAAATGTGACGAAAGTCAGATGGGCCAACTGCTCTTGATGATGTGATTCTTTCCTCTCCTCCCTCTCTCTCTCCCTCCTTCCTTCCATCCCCATTCATCCTCATCCATATCACCCATCCATCCATCCATCTATATCATCTCTTTATCCATCATCCATCTATCCATCATCCATCCTCATCTCTATCCTCTATCTCAACCTCTCTCAAATCCAGAACAGCCTCCCTTTCTCATTGATAAACTATTCCAAAGCAAAGTTAGAAGATCCTGCTCCTTCCTTCCCACCACACCAACCTCAAAACAGACAGGTGACATAATCCTGTGTGGACAGAAGTAAGTTGGGGAAGAAACTAAAGGCTTCTTCAGTCAAGTTTAGATGGCAGTACCATTAGAAACATCATCCACTATGTTCGTGCCAGGGATGCTCAGTGCCTGGCTGTGGCTCACTCAGTGTTTGCTGAAGGACATGACCTGGGCCACCTACCCAAGCTGCCTCTTTCCCGGCTGCACAGGTGTGTGTGGTTTGAGGAGGTGCACAGAGTCTCACAAGGGAATAGCAGCTGCTGTCAGCTGGTGAGGACATTGCCCACATGTGCTGGGCTTTTGTCCCACCCGACCCTGTCAGTTCTTCACAACACCTTTGTAAGTGAGTATCTTCTCTTTAAAGACAAGGAAGCAAAGGTCCACAGAGTTTCTGCGGCCAGCCCAGGTGACTTGCAGGCACATACTGAACAAGACGGCCGGGGCTCCGCCGGCCTTTCCCCACTGGGCCACTAGGCCCAATTACCCCCGACACAGCATGGGACCCCTGTGGTCAGTGTGAGTTCGCGGAGGCAGCCCCCCACTTCTCCCTCAGGAGTCTTGGGGGGAAGGAAGCTCTGGGGACACGTCACTACCACGGTGTCTCTGCGGGAAGCACAGATGCAGGGTCAGGGTTCCTCTGTTGCCTTAGGTGACAGCGCTTTCCTTCTTCACCAGACACAGCCCTGCACATCACAAGTCCTGCCATGGGACGGCGGCATGCCCAAGGGTCGGAACTGGGGACACGGGGCTGCTCTCAGGCGGCAGGAGATTCGGTCACGGGTGTCGTCCGCAATGCCCAACTCTGATGGGTTTACGACAGTGGGGAAAGCGTTTTACGTGGAACCAGGGCTGCATTATCCTGCTCTTTAGAGATCTTGCTTGCAATGCTGTTCAAATCCTTTAATCCATAAATAGGATCCCAGACAGTACTGGGCTTCCTTCCAAAACTGTAATCTTCCAGTATATGAATTATTACCAAAAGATTAGGGTGTTTCTAGTAATAACATTTCAAATAAATCAGCTTTCATGGAGGAACAACAAACTAATATTGGAAATAACAATATAAAGACATTTATATAGCCACTTGCTAGAATAACTTCCCTAACCGGGGGCTTCTTTCCTCATTTACATTCATTCTGCTTGAAAAGTCTTTTTTCATTAACATCAGCTTCCGGCTTCCGCCTGCGCTCACCACGTGCTCCCTGAGCTGCTCTGTGCTCACCCGAAGGCCGTGGAGTCGCAGGGCTGTCCTGACACTGGGGGCCCTGCAGCTGATGCTCCGCAGGCTCTGGGCAGGCGGGCTGGGGGCGGGAGAAGCAACTTGACAAAAAACCGGGGCTGCTGTCAGAGGTGAGTGGGATCTAAGAAGGCTCCCGTGACCTTGAAGCCTGGGTCTCTCTCCATGACAAGATCTCCGCTTCAGCAGATCCCTGCAGGCCAAGTGAAACCCAGGCCGTGTGGCCAGGTAAGCACTGCACTTACCCTTTGGGAATCCTGCTCAGGACTCCCCTGCCCTGGGAGCCTTGGGCAAATAGGTGCCTGGGTCTCTGTTCCTGCGTTCTCTGGTCGCACGTGGAACTGAGGAGGCCCCTCACAGACACAGGTGCTGCTTCCAAAAGAGCCTGAGGAGAGATGGGGACCCTGTTCCTGTGACTCAGGTGCCATGACCTGGAGCAGACTATTCTCTGGCCCCTTCTGCCTTTTGTTAAAAGAACAGTCCCTACCTTGGAGGGTGAGAATGTGGTAAAGCCAATATATTTATATGAGAGCACATCTTAAGGAGACATTTCATACTCACAGAAGTTTAATGGATGGAGGGGTGACATTAGTATTCATAAACGCACTCACTCACCACGCCATGTGACTCCTTGTACTTAATCCCACAGCCCATCAGGGAGGGGCTCTGTCTAGCCCACTGAAGGGGATGGGGCTCAGAGTACTTTTAGGAACTCTGCCGGGTCACAGCATGTGTGTGACCATGGAGCGCAAACCAGACCTCAGGGTTGGCCCATCCCACAGCTCTGTCCCTGCTCTTCTCACTTCTTGGTGACAGCACCCTGCATCCACAGGCTTGGACAGTCTGGGACAAGAGCCGTGGCTATTGACTGCCATTCCTGAAGCCCCCGAAGACACGGTACAAATTGTCCACTTACCTTTGTCTTCCATCATCATTTCAAGATGTTTTGTGTCCACTGCTGGTGGACTTTCAGCAGATGGCGGCTCCTAACCCTCTGGCTCTAAGACACCCACCTATCAGGGGCTGAGCAGCTCCTCCTTGGGGTCCCTGGAGCTCTGAGTTCTAGTGGTTTCCAACCCCACCCGCCATAGTCATGGTCCAAGGAGAAATGCCAGATGCGCAGGGTGTGGCCTCCGACCTGGGGCTGGAAGAAGCAGCCATGATGGTCATCTTCAGAGGGAGAACACAGCCTTGGTTGCTGGAGCAACTAACTTAAGGACGCGCTGACAGCTGAGCCAGGCCCACACTGGGCTCGTCTGCCTCGGGGACACATGCCTGCAGGCTGGGTGCACAGGGATGACAGGCCACCCATGGCCTTCATGATGGTGAGGTGCCATTTGTGGGGAGCTTGGCGCACCTGTGAGGGCAGCCAGCCAGCAACCAGGGCACGCGAGTCAGCCACAGAGGTGGGCGGCCACCACAGGGCATCGCTATGGAGGCTCCTGGCTAGAAGGGAGGGACGTCCGAGGAAGAGATGTCCGTAGTGGCTCCAGATGAAAGAGCTTTGAAACGGAGTGTCCACTGGGCCCGCACTGTGAGTTCTGGGCATTTGAATAGCAAAGACAAAAGTCACCACTGTACTTTTGGAAGCGCCTGTCACTTTCCACTTCCAACCCTTGCTTAGCTGCTTGAAGGCGGTGACAAATGGCCGGGACTACAAAGGGGTGCCGTAGGTGACAGGCCCTGCCCTTTTGTCAGGGCAGCTGGGTGAGGAGGCCCATCCTCCCCAACAGATGCAAGTGCGGTGGGGGACGGGGGATGGGCCTTTCTGCTCCAGAGAAGTAAGACGGGAGGCCTGGGCAGGATGGGGACCGACATCACGGGCCACAAGGCTCCTTGCTCAGTCTCACCCTGCCTCAGTTTCCCCATCTTTCAAAGCTGGAGCAAAGCTTGCCAAGCACTTGTAGGGCACCCAGTACCCCCTGACCCAGCACCTCCCCTTCCTCCCCTTCCCTCTCCCAGCCCCCTCTTCCCTTTCTGTCTCCCTTCCTTTGCTCCCCTCCTTCTCCTCCTCTCCCCTCCTTTCTGCTCTTTCCCTCCCCACCCACCTCTCTCGCTTGCTCTTGCTTTCTGGACCCTCCCTTAGTCTTTTCTTACAATAGTTTTTGGTCACATCTCTTCTGGCCACATGTGGCTCAGAGTTTGTCCCCAGCTCTGCCAGGTGCCAGCCAGGTGTCCATGCCTCAGTTTCCTTTAGGAAGAGGACATGGTTCCCAAGATTGGCTTTCCTGCTGCCTCCTGCCCATTGTCCTAGTGACCACACTCTGGGCCTGTTGTTTACCTTTCCTGTCTGTTCTTGGACCCTCCTGCTCTGCTGCCACCCCGTCTTTCACATTTGTCTCTGAACCCTTTGCACTTTCTGTTCACGTTGCTTCTGTCTGGTGGGGACGTGCCAGCTGGGTTTCGGCATCTTTTCCACCTACTGGGAGTTGCCCAGAGTGGTGGCATTGCCAGGGCAAATTGGGGAGCTGAACCCAGTTTGGTTTCAGGTGACATGGCGCTTCCGAGCGGATTCCTGGTGGGGCTGCACGTGACCTGGGCTCACGACACACAGGCGCCAGCGTGGCCTCCATCATCAGGGTGTAGGCTCACATGCTGATGGCTGGCCCCATGCCAACACACATGTGCGTGCAAGTTTAGTGAGCATCACTGGGGCTGACTGGGATCACAGAACCACGGGCCTGCTCCAGCCCAGATTCCCATCCACAGACCTGTCCCGTTTCCGAGGGGGTCCCACATGGCCGTGGGCAGTGACATCTTGACTACGTGAGTGCAGCCAGGACTGTTCACATTTCCCGTTTGTCCGTCTGTGTGCACATGTATGCACATGTGTATATGTGTGCATGTATGAACGTGTGTGGTCGGTGTGTACGTGTGTGGAAGCCTTTTACTAGAACTGCGCTGACTCTTGGTTTAGCCCAGATTTCTAGTCCCACCATCACACAGCAGGAGCCGTTCCCCAGCTGCGCCTCTCTGCATCTTCCTTCTTACTGCGGGAAGCCTCACTCCTGGACTCAGTCTCTTGGTGCAAGGGTGCTTCTGAGGCCGGTTCCCCAGGAGGAAGGCTGTGCCTACAGGCTGGTCGCCTTGGCTGGAGCTCAGGTCTGCCAGCTGAGTGTCCCGGGCGGCTTCTCAGGATGGTGTCCTTAGGAAACTAAGTGGGTGAGGATGGCATCCACAGGCTCGGGTCTGCACGTGACAAATTCTCAGCACTGCAAATAGTCAGGAACCCTGTAGACATCGGTACATGCCAGCTTTCTTTCCTGCAGTTCACCACTGTCAGAAGGCTCAGATCCATTTATTCACTAATGTTTGTTTAGTGCTAACAAGCCCCAGACACCACTTTAGGTTCTAATAAGACTGGTGAGTCAGATAAATTCTTGCTTTCATGGAGATGGCATTGTTGGGGACATGAAGGAGCTTAAATTCATTCATCTGTACACTCATCATTCATTGATTCATCATCCGTCTGTCTGTCCATCATCTGTCTATCCATATATCCATGTGTCCATCATCCACGCATCCATCCATGCATCCATCATCCATCCTCCCATTCATCCACCATTCCTTTCTATCTACCCATCAGCATTAGCATCATCACTTGTCTCCCCATCTATCATCCAGATGTCTATTTGTCTTTGCCTGTCCATCCATCTATCATCTATTGATTGATTGGGGAGGGCTCACAGAGGCTCTCTTCCCACACCATTATTCCTAACCCCAGTAGCTTCTCTTCTCTTTGTTTTAGAAACTGGGCTTCTGAGTATAGTTGGGTTAAAGAAAGGGTTATCTAGTTGTTTTTAAAGAGTTTGAAAACCCCTCTCTGGCTCATTTATCATCAGGGAATTTCTTGTTTTCCTTTTATATACGATTTTACAACCTAGCTCAAGTTTACCGCTTTAACTTGGAAATGTTGCAAAAACATACAGAATGTAAGGAGAAAAATTTCAATATAGTCCCCTTTTCCTTCATTAGCATGATATGCACTGTTCTCCGTGATTCCAGATTTTCAACCTCGCTGAAGAAGTTGCCAACTTGTCATCCCTCTTTGGAATGTTCCTGGGTGTTCAGAGCCCTGAGTCCTTCAGTTTTCTTAGTTTTAGATCATTTTCTTCTGTTTCCTTAACCTATTCTTGTTTTTCCTTTTCCTCCTTAAATAGTCCTGCAGTTCTGTTCTTTACCTTCATCAACATCGATCTATTCCCAGGATCTCAATGACCTTCTAGAAGATTCACTTTCCATTCTTCCCAGCCTGGGTGAGGGAGGTGATCAGGGCTGAGGCACAGGGTCCAGCCTGCGCCTGCCTCCTGGTCTGTGGGCTCTGGTGTCCCCGCATGTGCCTCACGGTTGTCACGAGAGTGGATGCTCCTGTGAGACACTTTGTGCCTGTTCGGGCCAGGGGAGCATCCCTCACAACTTTCTTCTCCCTTTTCCAGGTATGTGTCCCCTCTGACTGGGTTTCCAGCTGCTCCTTGAATTGTAAGCCACTGCTTTGCTCTCGATGTCTCCAAAGAGTCTGCAGGGATCTGGAGTCATTGGATGAAATTTGATCCCAAATGCAGAGGTAACACTGGGAGCTGATGTCCGGTGACTGCCCAGTGCACATGGATACTTCATTTAATCTCCAGAACAGGTGGTAGCAGCATCAGGGTCCTCATCAGGAGGCACCTGGTTGGAGCCAGAGACCCAGGTGGGCAGGATGGGCCCTGCTCTGCTTGGGCTTGTAGAAATCCTGTGCTGAGAGTCCTAGGAGCTTTGTTTTGGGTCTTCGTGGCCTGATTTTTATGTTTTGTTTTATCCTCTCTTCCCTCTCGACCTCTTTTTTATGTGGACTTTGTACATGGGCCTAAGATGTATGGAATCTCCTGCCCCCACCAGTTACTTCTCTTCAGACAACTGCTGATGGACAAGACACTGCGGTTTGTCTTGGTTGAATTCTATCTAAAAGGAGGGTGACAGACTTGAAGCAAGGCGGAGGGTGTGTCCTATAAATGAAATGCAATTCTAAGGCTGGCGTTTGTGTAGGGATATTGGGTTCTAGCGTGGAGTCGGGAGCGGCTCAGAGGTGCAGGTTGCGCTGTGGTTGCAGAGCCCCAAGCAGCTCCCCTGGCCCACCCCTCATCTTGGGCAGGTTGGAGACATGGTCCGAGTCAGGGGTCCCCCTCACTTTGCCGGAGCTCAGGAAGCTGCAGCTCTGATCATGCGTGTACCCCTGATTCTTGGCTTCTAACTGCCTGAGCACCAATCTGCTGCAGGCCTTGCAGGCTGTCCATTCTGGAAACACACAGCAGTGGGGTGAGGGAGAAGGACTGATGCCACAAACATGACTTTCCGTGGGACCACTCACAGGCCACCTGCTCCAGGCCTGCATTGCAGGACCTGCTGGTAGGTCTCCACATACCAGCCCTTTGTTTGGGCCCAGGGTCCAGAGGACCTGGTGCCCTGGTGGGCTCCTCTCACCACTCTTGCCCTGTGTCTGTGTATTTTCCGAACCCTATCCCTGTGACGTGCAGAAATGTCCTCTCACTGGTGGTGAAAACAGCGCGCAGTCTGTGTCCCGTGGGGAAGCCGGACTGTCTCCAGCGCTGGGCCTGTCCCCAGGGCTTTGGCGTGGTGTGGAAGGAGACCGGGCGCCCCAAACAGCCAGGGCTACGTGTGAAGGTGTGTGGAGCGCACACAAGGCTGGTGTGAGGGGCTCTGGACTCGAGTACAACATCTGTGGGAAAGGGCCTGTGTTAGTGCCCCTTCTGACAGTCCCGGCTCCCTGGTTTGCATGTCCTCAGAGTGTAGGACCAAGCGTCCATCCCAGACTCCTGCCCAGCAGAACATGCTGCAAATGACTTTAATTTTCCCCCCAGACTGTGATCAAGATGTGCCCACCCCATCCCTAGAGGGAAGCAAAACTGGCATCTCTGAGATGCGGTCAAGGATCCTGAGGGTCGTCACGGGTTATCCTGTCACCACGGGGGTTGTCACGGGATGACCCCACAACAGAGCTGGACCCTTAGAACCTGCATGGAGCTCTTGCTTGTTCTCGTGGCTGCTCTAGTGGGGTCCACCTGGGACCTAGGAACGTGACCTTATTTGAAAGCAGGGTCTTTACAGATGAATTAGTTAGGGATCTCAAGATGAATTAATCTCAGATTGGTTATCCGCTAAGTCCAGTGACTGGCGTCCTTCTAATGACAGGCACATGCAGAAAGGCAGAAGGAAAATACGAGAAATGAGCAGAGGTTAGAGGGGTGCCCTCACAGGCACAGAACACGGGGATTCAGGAATGGGTGGGGCTAGGAGGTCCTTAGGGGCCTTCAGGCCGAGCCTTCCCGTGACATCCCGTCCGTGGGGCTTTGTTTTGTGCCTGGGGAGACGAAGGCAGCCATGTTTGCAGTGCAAGGGTGGTCGATGGGCCCAACTCCGCATGGTGGGACTCAGGACTGGAGGGACCTACAGTGCCCGGGTGTGCTGATGTACTACGACACTTAGCAAGTCTGTGTCACAGTGTGCGGCTGGTGGAGTCCAATCCTTCCTCCCGAGTTTCTGCCAGAATCTGACTTGCTATTTCTTAGAGAATAGAAGCACTTCTGCTCTCCAAACTTACCCTGCTCTCCCCTTTCCTCCTTCAGCGTTTGTGCTCAAACGCGCCTCTCCCTCGGGGCAGCCCTGCCCACACCAGCACACTCACGCTAAGTGCGGGCCCACCTCGCGCTCCTTCACTGGACTCGAGTTACTGTGGGGGCCCACTCGTGGTCACTGTAGACAGCACTGAGCCAGCTGTGTCCTCACTTGTAAGTCCTGTCACACCTCATCCAACACAGAGGGGGAGTTAAATCCAATGAAAGTGCTAAGGGGATGTGCTCATTTTGGTATTTTTAAAATGGCAAGGAGCCATGATTTTCCTCATGAGATTTTTCCTCTCTATCTCTGTCCAAATGTCACTGGCTTTGGTTAAAATTGTTGATCAGCAGCATGCAGTGTGGGTAGAGGTTCGGGTTAGGGTTAGAGTAACTGGGTTTCATCGTCGTTCCATGTGTGCACACAGCTGATGCCATAGGAGGGTGGATTGGGGGCCCCAGGGCTAGCACCCACTGAGCCTAAAGCTGTGTGTCCCGCAGGTGGATGGCAGAAGCCAGTCCTCTGTTCTGTGTGGGGTTTATTTTTGTTTCAGGATGCAACTGGCAGCTCTTCTACACAAGCATTTGCTGCAATCTAGAAATCAGAGCAGAGATGCATGCGCTCCCCCGTACTAGTCCTCAGCACATCACTCGCCAGGCAGGTGCTCTTTTTGTTCCCATTTCACAGACGAGGAAACTGAGTTGCTGGTGGCAGTTTGCTCAGGTCTTCTTGGTTCATTGTCCCAGGCTGGAGTCTGCCAGGTGAGCTCTTGAGTCTGAGCTCTTAACCTATGCGTGTCACTTTGAGTTCTTGGATGAACAAGCCAGGAGCGTGGGGCCGACTCCAGGCCCAGCTGGAATAAAGCAGTGGGCTGTTTCTAGCAGCTTCTCCATCAGGAGGGCACAGGGCAGGCCTCCACACCCTGGGCAGTGTGCACGCCCTGCTCCTTCCAGCTGCTCTGGAGAAGAGGTGGCCTGGAGCCAGAGTCGGTGCAGGTGTGGGGATAGCTGAGTGAGGACTCGGCAGGACAGTGTCCCTCTCGGCTCTTCTCTGGCAGCTCATGCAAGATTGCAGGGACTGAAGCAGTCACACCTGGGGGGACATCTGCCCACAGATGGAGAAAAGTGATGCCTCCCACTTGCCCCCACATTGGGTATAGTCACTAATGAATCACATGTCCTTTACATGAATGGGAGCCAGTGCTTGTGATGGCAGGGTCTGTGCTCTTAGGCTTAAGCGAGCAGTTGTTTCATCCAGGCCAACCTGCACTCTGCACAGGGGGAGAACGAGGTGCAGTGATGGGCAAGGCAGGAATTGAGTGAAGTATGGGCCTGTGCAGGAAAGGTCAGATGTCAGGCATCAGGGTGGAAAGCACGTGGAAGCCTTTTCCATCCCTCTGAGTCCCACTTCAGCCCCAGGGGTCTGCTGAGGTGAGAAGATACGTGTATACACTACAGGGATAGATAGTGTGCATCACATATACACACACACAGGTAAAAATCACAGCACACACGTGCATGCATCTATACACGCATGAAGACAGACACGCTGCAGCACACATGCTCATGTGCAAGCACATAAGCAGCACACGCATGGGAACTGTGCATGTGCACACTGCCGCTACACCCACACATACAGCAGTGTGCATGGCGCATGCACAGGCATTGCATACGCACACACATGTTCTCATATGCATGCTGGGGGATCTCAGGATGGAAAGTCACTTGAACACCCGAATTCATGTGGAGGAGACCGTCCTGCCCAATTTGCACCTTGCCGGAGCTTAGATGGTGAGTCTGGGAGGAGTCACCTTAGTGGTTTTTCAGAGGATTTAAAGGGCACCTGTACAAATATAAAGTTCTCAATGGGGATTGAATGTGCCTGTGTGCATGAGAGATGGAGTCTGACAGACAGACACAGACTAGAGGGGAGAGAAATGTCTTCTAAAGAGTGGAAGGCGAGTCTGCATCTGCTGAATTCATGGTTCCTTCAGCTCTTGCTCCAGGATCCTCTTTAGTTTTGCTGATTTTTATGATGGTTCAACTGCTCATCGTGCAAGTTCCTGGGTCAGGTGGGGCTGAGTGATCTGTATACGATGCTCACCTTGTCTGGAGAGGAAGATGAAGTCCATTCCTTCAGTGACTCTCAAGGTCACAGACTCATGAGCTGGAGCGAAAGCCCGCGGGGTGTGGCGGCTTGAGGCCCTACCTGGAGTACGGGCCTCTCCTGTTCTCTGCGCTCCCCCAAAGCCTTCCACACTTACCGGCATCCCAGAACCACTGTTTGAACCCTTCTTCCAAATTGCATGTAGTGGGATCACTAATTTAACTTCCAGTTTAAGATAAATGGGCAAAGAGACAAAAAATATAACTTTTCTCTTGTCTGTAATTAACTTGTTATTTCTCCCGAACTTCCACTTAGTGGGAAAACATGAACTATGTGTCCAGTCAGATATGACCTGAGTCCAATTAAAAAAGTTAAAAGTTAAGTAAAGCCTCCAGGTGACGCTGAATCTCTGCAGGAAAATCAGTTTTGTCTCAGGCCTCTCTTGCTGGTGTCGGGAGGAGAGTGCAGCTAGTGGGCTAGCTCGAGGGACGCCGTTGGGCCCGCATGGCTTCTGTCCTAACCAGGCCCTTTTCCCTCTGTTCCAGTTTGGTGTGGAAGGTAACTTTTCTCCAGGTGGGAGCTTAATGATCCAGGCCCTTACTTTTTTTTAATACTCTGACATCCCACCCCACATTGCACCTCCTAGAACCTGTCACGGGCTGGCCTGGCCCAGGGGTGCTTGTTCCTGTGTACGAGGAGAAGCAGGGCCTGTCTGCGTGGCCACATGTCAGCCATCTCTGGCCATGTCCCTCAATCTACTGCATGGTGGCTGGAGTGGGAGTAGGGGCCCCACAAATCTCAGCAGGGCGGCACCGGCACTTCCAAGGGAGGGAACGCCCTGCACCCCGGTTGCACAGTGGCCCCCACTCAACCTGTATCTTGTCTCTGGCTGACCTATCCCAGACCCTTCTAGGGGTCATCTTGCACTGCCATTGCCGCACCACCCAGGAACCTATGTCAGTGCAACCTGACCCCCGGGGCTGATCTGCTGTCCATGCAACAGACTGTCTCTGGCTAGAGGTCAGGCTGCAGGTAGTTGCCTGTTAGCAAGAATCCTTGTGTCCTCAAAGGGACCAGATGAATATCTCCTTGCGAGAGCTCTTGTCCTCCAAGCTAGTTGCCTGCTCCACCTCAGAGCCTGAATCTAGAGAGCAGAGATGGAGAGCGTGCATGTCTCTGAGCCGTATCTGCTTCCACAGGCTGGGCTTCTCCCCTGTCCTAGCAGGCCCCAGCCCTGGGGACACGCCATGCCTGGTGCAGGGATGGCCAGTTCAAGTATAGCCTGGTCTGGTGATAGCCTGTGTCCAGGGGTGGCCTGATCCAGATGTGGCCTGGGCTCAGGGATGGCCTGGTCTGTGTGTGGCTTGCTATAGGAGGTGGAGAGGCCTGGCCAGCCGTGTCTCAGGACCAAAGTCTGGCTCACCAACTGCTGTAGATTGACAATATAAGATGTGACTTCTGAAATGGAGCATTGCCTCTACTTTTCCTTCCTTTCAGTCTTTAGCAATTTCTAATCTTCCCAGACAGGAATGCTGATGGAGAGAAGGCAGCTGAACGCTGGCAAGGGAGCAACTCATTTATGTTCCGGCCCCAGTAGTGAATGAGCATCTGCTCAGTTGCCACATATTCACTGCCTGTGACCTGTGACCTGTGACTGTGACCATGACTTGTGGTCTGTGACTGTGACCTGTGACTGGCTCCAGGTGGCAGGTTCCACTGTGCAGAAACCAAACTGCCCTGGAGAAGCAGTCGATAGGGTCTGAGCTATGGAGGAGAGGGCGCTGCTGGAGGCCTGCTTGGGATGGAGGCCTTGCAGGGGTGCGGAGTGCAGCCCAGGTGGAGTAGAGGTAGGAGGTGGGAGTGGAGGAGGTGAGATAGCAGTGAGGGTTCTGCCCCCCAGCCTGATCCGGCTCTGACTGGTGCCAGACCCTAGGCAGCTGCCTGGGTGGTGCCCCGTCCCCTCTCAGTCCTCACAGGTGGTCCTTGCGGAGGAGACCCCTCACCTGCAGGTCCAGAGGGGCTGGGCGGGGTCTGGCAGCAGAGCCTCCTCCCTCACTTCCTGCGCACCATGGGTGTGGTCACATCACTGTCCTCTGTTCTGTCAGAAGTGGGGCGCACCTGCTGCAGTGACACACAGCCGCAGGCATGGGCCTCATTGCCTGTAGAACCTCATTACCAAGCATCCGTTTCAGGGACATGTTCATGACCCCTATATGGCAAAGAAATGCTGGAAGAACAAGTGAGAATTTGGAGAGACAGGAGATGAGGACAGACTTGAAGACAGGATATGTCAAAGCTTGATGCAAATTCATTCCTATGAAACTGGGTCATAAAATAACAAGGAAAGGGGATTTAAGCTGACATGTTACTTTCTGCAAGTTGGGAGTGTTGGCGATGTCAGGAGTGAGCTCTGAGGGGTCCAGGATGGAGGCTGGTGGGCCAAGTGCAGCTTCCCCACTTGGGGCCCACAGAGACTGGACCCCCTGGCTGAGAGGGCATCTGCATTGTCTGATTTCTGCGCTTTTCTTCTGTCTGTGCCGGTTTTGTCTAAGAAGCATCCTGCGTATTACTGTCAGATCATAGCTCTTCATGAGCTCATTCTCTCGGGGGTGCAACTTCATAAAAGTGTTGGGGCTTCTACTTTCTCAAACCAGTTACTGCTCCATCCCCTCCTCTCCCATCACAGCTCAGCCTGCAGACAGCAGAGGGCTGTGGTGGTGGGGGTCACATGCTCACAGGTGTATATGTGCTCATGGAGACACAGGTGATCGTAGAGAGAGTGGTGCTGGGTTGCTCTCTCACCTGGACTGGCCACCTGCAAGTGAGCTTCCAACAGGGCAGGTCTGTCTAGGACAAGGGGCGTGGCCTCCTGCCTTGCAGAACTGAAGCTTTCAAGAATTTTCTGGACAAAAAGTTACCAAGTATTTTCCCTGCTTAGTGTGTTTTGGCCTCAGATTCACAGAATTAAGTGATCAGATGCTCAGGTTAAGACACAGTATTGTGTACTGCTGATCTCACTGTAAATATCTCCCTGCCCCCAGTACAGTTCCTTTCACATGTCTTTGATGGCTGGTGGGCTTCTCTTCTGCCTTACTGAGGCCACAGGCAGAGAAGCTTCCACGACTCCCCAGCTCTTGTTTCCACAGGGTGGTCACCGGCAGGGTTGTCTGTGGGACTAGCAGGTGGGGCGCCATCTGTGGGCTCCTCTCGGGGACTCTGGGAACTCCCTTCCAAGTCCTTCAGCTGTCAGTGACAACAGTCCTTGCTGGCTGTCCCACGGACGTGTCCTGTGTCTGGGAGCCCTGCCCTCCTCAGCCCACTGTCACCCCATCTTCACAGCTGGTGACGTGGGAATCCCTCTGTCCCACCAGACTCTCTTCTCCTCCCGCACTTCAGTGGGTGTGATCCCCTCAACACTGCAGGACCATGTTGGGCTCCAATGATGATCAGTAACTGCAATGCATTTGTACAAGCCTCCTGACCATACAGGTTTCTGGATTCCAGTTTTGAGGCGTGAGCGTAGCAGCTTCTTGGGGGTGTATTTGTCAAGCATCTAGACCTGACTTTCATTTGTTTATTATAGGAATAGCCTTAAAACATCATGTGGTGTGTGTATAAGAATTGCAGATATGTCTTTGTGCTATGTACCCTACCTTTCTTGACTTGAAGTGAAATTTCAAGTCTTGAAAACTTTTCCCCATTATTTCAGCGCTGTCTGTGTCCTGTCACACCGTGGGACTGATGGAAGGGATGAAGGTCTTGTGCTTCCCTCTGGTCTGGCACAGAGCTCCCCAACCCCATGGGGCTTCCTAGGACTAAGTGTCGAAAAGTGTCCAGGTATTTCAAGAAGCCCTTCCAACCATACTGAATTCCTGCGGTGGGGTGGCATGGGGAGCACCTGGGGTTGGGGGCTGGAGGCCAGGGAGACGAACTCGTGATTAGACCAGGGACCCCCAGCCCGCCCCCCGCCAGATGCCACACAGCATGTGTGAAGGCAGAGTGACAACGGCGAGTCCATCTGTGAATGGACAGGGGCGGTGCTCTTACATGGAGAGGACTCTGGTTCATAATTCAAACCAAAGGATTTAATGTAACAAAGCATCGATGGAGTGGGAAATAATGAATTCAAACAACATTCAGATACTGAAACTCTCTCTCTTTAACTCCGTTGGACTTTTTAACCTCATTAACTATAAAGGTGGTTAAAACACTATTTTTGAACAGCTGCAATGGGCTCTCGTCTCCCCGCGGATTTTGACAGCCCCAAAGGGCAAGCATTTTATTTCTGCTCCCCGTGATCTTGGGTAAGTTTTGAATCGATGTCTTGTTTTGGAAATCTCACTCCCACCTGGTGTGCAGGGCTGCCTGCAGGACATGGTGGCGTGGGACTGGCAGGCCTTTTGGTTTGAGAGGCGGAGGAAACCGACTTGCTGCAGGCGAGGAGAGGGTGGTGGGTGGGAGGCGAGCAGCCGACAAGTGGTCAGGACGCCCCTTGCCTTGGACAGGGCTGCCTCTGCCGGATTTGGTGTGCTCAAGGACTGTTGACCTGAAATAAATCAGGACTGGTAGATTCCTATTGCTTTCAAGCAGCGGGTGTGAGGGAGTGCTCTGCTTTGGAGGCACACTCATCTGTCTGGAAAGAGCTCCAGGCCCTCACAGGCCAGGGCGGTGGAGTTTCCCATCTGCCCCAGACCTCCCAGGAACTTGAGAAGGTCAGGTTGTTCTCTCCTTTGGGGAGAAGGTTTCGCAGCTGTGCTCAGAACCCCGCAGACCTGCCTGGGCAGAACCTGGCTGGACTGGCGGTGGTCCTTCTCTCGGCACCCCTGGCACTGGACGGGGCTAGTCCAGGCTTCTCTGTGGGGTTGGGAGCCCTGTCCCCTCAGGGACACAGGGAACTTCTGATGCCCCGTCTCAAGGGCTTCTATATGCCACCCTTTGGCTCACATTTTCCAGAGACAGCCTTCTAGCCACATGTGCCAGGGCAGGGCCACAGGAAACTTCTGCCTGTATTTTCCACAGACCCGGTCTTGAGTATCTCAAACTCCACGGAATCATGAAGCACCGGCTCCTCCCCAGCTCAGGACTGTGGGTGACAGCCCCATGGCTAAGGGTGTGTCTAGACTTGAATCAGAAGATGACAAGGCGCTTCTCAGGCTCACAGTCCATCTGAACTTGTGCTGACCCTCTCTGTGTGTTGTCACTCACTTCATCTGCTCAAGGACCTGGGGACGGAATCCTGATGTCATCTTTTTTTGCAGGAGGGAGCTGGAATGCTGGCAGGGCCACCGCCTGCCTACTGGTGCTAAGGGGCTGGTGAGCCGTCTGAGCCAATCCTGAGCCCACCTGCCCCCACGGCCATGTCAGCAATGGTGCAGGGACAGGAGCTCTGAGGTCCACGGGTCATTAAGGGCTATGGGAGGGGCTCAGGCCTCCAGGGCCCTGTCCCTGGTGGAAGGGGATCTGAGGGCTGCACTTGTGGAGTGGAGTCAGAGTCAGGAAGTTGGGCATGTGTGTTGAGGAGACTTGGGTCTGCCCTTCAGGGAGAGAGGCTTCCCAGAGACTTAGGAAAAACAAGTCATTGCTGGGTTTTGGGAATTGAAACAAGGCCCAGAGAGCCAGGTGCTGGCCTCTCTGCCCATGGTGGAAGTGGTAGGAAATATCTTGTGAAATGCTGTACAGCTCTGAGTCATCAGGAGACGGGGATTTGCACCTTCAGATGCCCCCCAAGTCTCCCCGAAGCCAGTGTCGTGAGGCTGGGCAGACACGGGAGGTTGAGCTCTTCCCCTTGGGAGGTTCTAGAACTGTAGGCTTTGGATGAACCCATGAAGTATTTGTGGGATCCTCTCTGGAAGTGAGGGTCCCAACTCAGAGGGTGCCTTGCCAGTGGGTGGGCAGTCATGGACAGGGCCTGGTCTGCTCTGTGCCCTTTCTACCCCAAGTTACTGGGCAGCAAGATGTGGGCGCCACCTTCTCATCATTCAGGCTCAGGCACTTGAAATGGAAGCGCACATGCAGCCGTGGACTCCCACCGCGCTGAAACAGACCCGTGTCTGCCCGGCGCCGGCGGCCCTCGAGCCTTGGAGCCTCCTCTGCGTGATGTGGATGGCACGCTCAACAAGATCGATGTGACTTTGCAAAAATAGAAAGCCTGGTCTCTCCTCTTCCCTCTCCGCTCGACAATGCAAGATAAATTCACTCGGCGGGAGCCTTTTGTGGGCTGTGCGGCGCAGGCATTTGCAGTTTGCAGGGGAGGCTGCTCACGCTACATTTATCACCCCCTGCTGCCGGCTACAATTCAGCCCCTGGAACTCTGAGCAGAGGTGCTGCTGATGGGCTCGGCACTGCACCCCACGTGCTAATGGACGTGCGGGGGAGCAAATGAAATATGTGTCAGGGCCTCTAGACACTCACCAAGAAGGGGTCAGAAGGGGTGACCCAGGCAATGGGCACCACACAGGGATATTTTGTATCATAGGAAAGAGGCTGCTTTGCCACTTGGGTCCTTTCCTTCTGTGACCTGAACTCGGCCGTGTGCTGCTGGATGTGGGCAGGGGCTGGCCCTCAGACACACGAGGAACATGACCGAAGATGGATGTCGCTGGGCGTGGTGGAATCAGACTGAGTAGGTGATGTTGCAGGAATGGGCATCAAAACTGCCAGAGCAGAGCCCCTAGGGCCGTGAGAAGCTCGGGCTTAGGGCCTGCAGGGCAAATGGCTTTGGGGCTGTGCTGGGTATGGGGTATGGTAAGGGCCCTGCAGTGGGACCCTTTGACTCCAGTGAAAGCGGTCAGGCTTGTCACCTGCTCTGCCTGTCTGCGGGGGCCCAGAGCACAAACCCTGTATTCAAGAGGGCGGGTTGTGGGGACCCGGGGTCTCCACAGTGCAGGCTGTGTGATGAGGACCTGGATGGAGAGGAGGGACCTCACAGATTAAAGAAACCCGACACACCATCATGTCTCTCTGGAGCCAGGCGTGTGATGCCCATAGTGGTCTCAGTGTCCATTTGGTTGGTAAAGGGACATCTGTGTCTAACTGCCCGGTGACGGTCTGGGGCGTGGCGGTAGAGGACCTGCAGTTCTCTGCTCAGTTTGTGGGGCCTGGGGGAGGCTTCCTGCTGTGTCCCTCTGTCTCTGTTACGTCCCTCAGGGCAGCAAGAAGGGTGATGTCGGAGGTACGATGGGCAAGGGCTTGTTTACCTGGAAGTCCGTTGTTGTTCCTCGTCCTGGCCCTACGCTGATCCCAGGTGCTCAGAAGGATCCCGTGGCAGGAGTGGCAGAGTGGACGCAAGCCTCAGGGTGCTGACCCCGGGCCCATCACAGGAGTTCTCTTTCAGGCTGGTGGATTTGGGCCTAAACGCTGTCTGCACTTACTGTGCAAGACTGAGAATGGGGTTGGAGCCATTGGAGGGATAATGAAGTCATTTCAAATGAGGACTTTTTTCAGCACAAACCTTAGCAGATCAAATACTCCAGGACCGTGGGTGGCTCCACGCAGGAGGCTCAGAGGTGGTAACTGTGTCTACAGGGACGTGTGACCATTATCGGTGCAGAAATGGCTTGTCCCTGTCTGGCCTGAGCTTTGAAAGAAAGGTGGCGTCCCCTGGGCGGCAGGGGCTTGACCGCGGTGCAGCGCTTCTGTTGGGGCCTCCATGACTGTCTCTGTGCTCGACTTCTGTCATTGTGACCCTGCCGACCAGTGAGGAGGGGAGAGTGAGGACGAGGGTGCAAATGTGGTTCCCACTGTGAGTGTGAGTGTGTGTTTATGTGTGTGTGAATTGAGATTGTGGTTTGTGTGAGTGCATGTTTATGTATCGTGTGTCAGAGTATGTGCATGTGTGTGACTTTGGTGTGTCTGTGTGCATGTGTGTTTGCACGAGTGACTATGTGTGTGTATGTGTGTGCACATGCATTCACATATGTGCATATTTATGTGTGTTTGTGTAAATGTGTTTGTGTGTTTGAGTGTCTGAGTACATGTGTATGCACATATGTGTGAGTGAGTGTTGTGTGTCTGTGTTTTCACATGTGCTTACATTTATGTGTGAGTGTGTATGTGTGTGAGTGTATAATGTGTGCACATATGTGAGTTGAGCCTGGGCACACCTGTCTGGGAATGTGGGCAGGGGCTGGATGTCACTCTCATGTCAGCAGCAAGGGTTGTGGGGTAGACAGCAGTGCTGGACCCTGTGGGCCGATCTGGGTGCTGGGAGGTGAGCTGTCCACTGCGGCAGAGGAGGGAGAGTCAGTGATGCTGGCACCTTGTGCTGCGCCCTCCACACAGCCACACGTGAGCAAGAAAGGGGCTGCTCTCACAGCGATGGGGACGGGTGTGACGTCAGATAGCCTGGGTGCCTGCGGTGATGGTGTCCCGGGCAGAGCTCAGTGTCCACATGCCAGGAAAGGGACAGCCATGTGATAGCCATCAGGGCCTGTCTGTGCCTGGACAGGTGACAGATGAAGATGCAGACAGAGCGACAGGCGAGAGTGTGTCCCCGTGTGTGCCCTCAGCCTGAGGCGGCCGGTGTGAGAGTGCTCACCACCATGGGGCTGGGAGCCTGTGAGCCCAGAGCCCTCACCCTCCAGCGGGAAGGCCAAGTCCATGGCGGCACGTGTAGTGCACAGCTGGAAGAGTGGTCTGCAGCCTGCCTGCTGCAACTGTGGGCGGGACGCAAGTGTCAGTATAAGAGACAGCGGGTGCCCTGTCACCTGCCCCATCCCCCACACAAGAGCCGGGTGGGGTGAAGGAGTGGACACGAGCCGGGTTGCTTTGTGTGTGGCCTCTCCTGCAGCTCCTGGGGTGGAGACGGCTGGGACCTGGCCTCACTCACACACCCATTCACATCCCATCAAGGACTGTGAGCCAGTAAGGAACTCAGAGTGTGAAATGTCCTGCCGGAGAAGCCCCTTCTCGCAGGGGTGTTAGTGCTGCTCCCTCGTGGGAGGCTCAGGGCAGAGGTGTCAGGGCAGGAGGGCTGGGGTCGCTGGCACAGAGTTGAGGCAGGAGGGCTCCAGGCAGAAGGGTGTGGGGGTGACAGAGATGCTCCCAGCACAGATGGTGAGGGATGACTGACCATTGTCAGGGGAGAAGAAAGGGGTACACAAGGACATGGGGTGGGAAGATTCTCAAAGCAGTTTGGTGAGGCCCAAGAGCCCCGGTCTGGTTCTTAACCACCTTCTGGCTGGAGCTGTGCTGGGCTGGGGTTCCGAAGCTGCTCAGCTTCTGAAGAGGATAGTCAGGCTGCGTCTGCCTCTGAGGTGCTGCTGTGGGCAGACAGAGTGGGTTTGTTTCAAAAGCTCTTCTCTTAGAAGCTAAGCTGAGACTGGGGCATGGGTCACGGGGTGTGAGGGTGTCAGTGTCATGGGGTATCCTGTGAGGGGGCTCTGTGCTCTGCATGGCTGTAGAAGCCAGGTCAACCTGTGATGGGTCCCATGGCAGGTCTGAGCTGACCTGGGAGGTGTGGAAGGTCCACCAGGCTGCAGGGGCAAGAGAAGGTGGGAGGGGGCCTGGGGCAGGGCTATGTGTTCCCTCTTGCTGTGCGCAGACGAGTAGAGGTCACTCTCCTGGTGCAGGGCCCACCTAGTACCGTCTGTCATCCCAGGGCAGGAACAAAGATCTCCTTCACTTTTTACAAAAGTTCCTCAGTGATCTTCTTCTTGGAGATCAGGGATCAACCATGCGCTCTGAACAAAATGGACGGAAGATGGCCAAGGTCCGTGTAGAATGCAGGCAACAGACGGAGCCAGAGTGTCCTGGACTGCTGTATATTAAAGACATGGAGGGCCTGAGATGCTGATGAACTCAGGGGAGTTGGCTGCTCTGACCCTGATGCCCTGCACTTTCATGGGTCAGCCTCCTGCTCAGTCAGCTGGTCCGCACAGGCCAAGTGGTGGCAATGTTGCGACCTTCTGGGCATGAAAATGGAGGCAGCCAGCTGAGGAGGCTGAGCGTGGCGATCTGGATTCAAATCTTGGCAATTTGTCTGAGGGCTGCACCCTAAGTTGCATCCACAGGAAGGGGACTTGAGGATGGTGATGAAGACCCCTCCGAGGAGGGCGTCTGAGCTCTGACCTACAGAACGAGGATGCCGCCGCCATGCATGACCTTGGATGACTGTCCCAGGAGAAATGCAAGTCATAGGGCCCTCATAATCTTCGGGTCCCGAGAGTGTGACCCCTCCTGCAAGGTGACGCCCTGGTGACACCCTCTGGCTAGGGTCCTGGCATCTCTGCGTCTATCCCTGGAGGGCTATAGCTTGAGTGACTGGCTCAGGAGCTGTGGCTGCTGGTTTCCTACAAGTCTGCCTTCTGAAGCCATCCCCACCTGCGTCTGAGTCCCATGGGGACAGACCTTTCACTCTTTCTCTGTGAAAGCCCACCTTTGGTACAAAAACAGCCCCTCAAGGGCCCACGGCCTGAGGACCTGAGCCTGTCAGTGCAGCTCAAGGACAAGCTGTCCCCATGTCTGGATTCTCGCCTGCGTGGCCCGACTCGCTTCTTCCCCAGCCTTTATGATGGTCACTGGGATCCAAGTGTTCATGGCAGGGATCTGGGTAAGGGAGCCCTCAGATACCTCATTCTCCTCAAGAGATGTCACTGTCCCAAGGTGATGTGAACAGAATGTCTCCAGACACGGCCATTTAACCCCAGGGGGAGGACCACCCTAGTTGAGAACCACAAATATAGACTATCTGAAGACATTTTCAAAAAAGCTACTAGAACTATCAAGTGAGTTTAGCAGCATTGTAGGATATAAGCTCAACATAAAAAATCAGTTTAATATTACCTGCTGGTAATGAATAAATGAAAATTGGAATGAACTTATAGTTCCATTTACAATTGTATCAAATATGATACCAAATGACAGTAATTAAGTCAGCATGGTACTGGAATAAAAACAGACATATAAATCAATGGAACAGAATTGGAAATAATATCACACATGTATAGACAATTAATTTATGACAAAGGAGCCAAGAGCACATGACAGAGAAAAGACAGTCTCTTGAATAAACGGTGTTGGAGAAACCGATCAACCACATACAAGTGTGGCGTGAGACCACTGTCTAACACTACACACAAAGATGAATTCAGTGGATTAGAGATCTGGATATAAGACCAGAAAGCATAAGCTAGATAGAAGAAAACATAAGAGATACACTCCCTGACATGGACCTCAGAGATTTCTTTGGGAACTCGACTCCAATACCATGGGAAATAAAAGTCAAACAAACGGGATTATATCAAACCAAAAAGCTTCTGCACAGTGAAAGAAACTATCATCAATATGAAAAAACATCCTACTGAATGGGAGAAGATATTTGCACATTGTACATCTAATAAGTGAATACTATCCAATGTATGTAAAGAACTCATACAACTCAACACAGAAAAACAAATAATCCAATTAAAAATAGGTGGATTCTCTGAGTAGATACTTTTCCAAAGAAGGCATACAGATGACCAACAGGCCCATGAAAAGGTGTTCATCATCTCTTGTTGTTAGGGAAATATAAATCAAAATAATGAGATATCACCATACACCTATGAGAATGGCTATTATCCCACTGGAAGCAAATGTTGGTGAGGATGTGGGAAAAAGGGAACTTTTTTTTGTGGGGGGAGGATTTCATTGTTTTATTTTTCCCTTTTACACAAAACAAAATGGAAGAAATAATGCAAGATTAAAACTACAAAAGTAGTTAATTGGTAGAAAAAGTATACATGCAAAAAATCAGAGTAGGAAGACAAGCTTATTTACAATGAGGAAACACATAAATTAAGTTACTTTGTAGTTTTCATATGAAAATTAAAATATCAAACATGCTACATTGATGCTGCTTTTTATAGCAACATCGAAGGGTAAGAACAATGCTTATTTAGGGATAGATGTACCACACGGGTCAGTTTTTATAGTGTCAGGGCAATAAATTCACAAAATCATATTACAGCTAGCTAATCGGTTTGAGTTATTCGCCAATACACCACATTTCCAGTCCTCAGAGGTTCTTTCCTATGTGTTTCAACTACTTTAAACAAACTTATCCCAATAACATTTTAAGGCCATAATAAGCCTTTAAAGGTAAGCCTCGAGATTCTCACTTAATGCTGACACTGATTGCTTTGGTCTCTGTAGATTTGGTGTAGGAGGTGGTGACTATGCAGGATTTGACTATTTTCCTAAATATTTTTCTGAAGAATGAGACTCGTGGTGATGAGAGCTGGCCTCTGGTCTAGCTCTTTTGTAACTCTTGGAAAGCTTCTTAGAAAAGGGAACTCATACACTGCTGATGGAGTGTAAATTGCTGAAATCATTATGAGAAGCAGTATGGAGTTTCCTAAAAAAAAATGAGAATGGCAATTCCTTATGATCTCATTATTCCACCTCTGGATATTTACCTGAAAACACAACTCTAATTAAAAGAGATATCCCCGTGTATCTTACAGCATTATTTATAATCAACAAGAACTGGCAGCCAAGTGCCCATTGGCTGATAAGTAGATAAAGAAGATGATGCATATACACAATGGAATCCTACTTAGTTATTAACAAACATGAAATCCTGCCATTTGCAACAACATGGATGTATCTGGAAAGAATTTTGCTCCGTGAGACAAATCAGCAGGAGAAAAACAAGCATCCTATGATTTCAATCATACGTGGTGTATACAGAAACCAAGGAAGTGAAATAAACTGAATTAAACAAAATTGGTTTTTATAGACACGAATTCGTGGTCACCAGAAGGAAAGAGAAAGGGGGATGGGCGTACGAGAGGTTTACAGAGGGTCCATCCTGTGGTGAGGGACATAACTGGACTGTTGGTGGTGAAAATCTATTATCTGTAAAAGACATTTGTGTATGATAAAGCATGTCTTAAATCTATATACTGTTAGGATGCAGTGTTCCTTCAATAACATTTAAAAAATATGAAACACTTGGTGACAGATTGAGAGATGTGAAACACCTGTACGATAAAACGATAAAATATTGTTGAGAGAAGTTAAAGACCTAAATTAATAAAGAGACACATTTTATCATGGGCCAGAAAACTCAACATTGTTAAGATGACAGTGTTCCTAAATGGATTTATGGACTTAGTACAGTCCAAATAAATATCCCAGCAGGATTTTTTTTTTTGGTAGAAGTTGATCATCTGATTTTAACATCCAATGGAAATGCCAAGAATGTATAATGGCCAGGACACTTCTTTAAAAGAACACGGTTGGAGGGTGAGCACTGCCTGGTGTCACGGCTAAAGAAACTCCAGTAATGAAGATGGTGTGGGGCCAATGAGTGACATGTCAGTGGAGAACAAGAGTCCATAGAGCCACCCACACGATGGGAAACTGATCTGATGCAGGTGAGAGGCAGTTCCGTAGAGGAAGGGTGGGTTTTTCAACAAATGGTGTTGAGCATTGGTTATCCATTTAAAAAAATAAAATCACCTTGCATGATATGGAAAATTTAGATCAATGTACATCAAACTATAAAACCTAAACAACAAAACTTGGAAAAGAACACATACTATGAACTATTGGTGATCTTGTATTAGGCAAAAGTTTTTAGAGATGATACCACAAAAGTATAATCTCTAAAGAGCATATTGATGACTGAGACTTCATGAAAATGAAAATCTTCTGCTTTTCAAAAATACCGACACCTCCCGTCTGCAGCCAGGAGGCTCCCTTTGCGAGATGTGGGTTCCAGTTCCACTTTTCCTCCAGTCCAGGAAGCTTGGAGGCCAGTGTCTGGGAAGGACTTCTGCATCTCCGCATGCCCGTCCTCCCTGCTGCCGCTCTCTCAGGCAGGAGACATCACCCAGGAGGGCCGAGGAGAAGAGACAGCCTTCACACCCAGCACGGCTCTGCTGTGACACGGCAAGGTCAGTCCCCCTCCACAGTGACACCAACGCCAACACCGGCCCACAGCTGAGGGCAGCTAGGGAGCTGGCTGGACAGTGCGGATCGATGTGCTAAGTGCTGTTCATATTTAGTGGACAGCGTGTGGGCCGTTAACCTCGCCAATGTCACTGTGCAGTCATGATCTAATGTGCTAATGAACTGCCATGGCCCTCGTTAAGGAGGCGACTGAAGTATTAATACTTTATTGGCAGATGATGAATGCAGAGTCTCTCCAGGCATTTTCTGTGTTGATGGGGTGGTGTGGGTGGATGGGGTGGTAGGGATGGATGGACTGGTGGGGACTTGTTGGGGACAGATGCAGAGGTGCTCCTGGGCCATAATTGAGAAGGATATAGGAGTGGGGTCTGAGCTCACAGAACTGGATGGTGGATTGGTGCTGAAAACTACAACCTCCACTTCATTCTCTTTTGGGACGGTTGTCGGTTTAGAAGGGCCCACCTTACTATATCTGACCATACTCCAGCTCAGAACCTCCAGGAAGCAGTGTGCACAGAGAGGCACGCATCCTGGGTGAGAGCACCCACAGGGAGTGGCACCTGCCCAGCTGGCTTCTTGGCGAGGAGGCAGGAGCAACAGCATGGACTCGTGTGAGAGCCCAGACTTCTGGTCCTGTGCTGCCTGGGGCCCCAGTCCCAGGTCTGTCTCTTCCAGCATGAACCAAGGGACTTTGGGACTGCAGAGCAGTTCAATCTCCTGTGGTGGGGAGGGTCAAGGGTACATTGGGAGAACAGGAAGGGGTCGCTGGAATGCCACACCCTCAGTCCAGAGCAGCATGACTCGCCCTTGTGTTTCATTGGAGGAGGGACCCAGTGGGATACACAGGGATGCACAGGCGCTCACCTAGACTGCGGCCCCCCTCGGACATCTCGATGGAGTATGGTTGGCTGTGAGGAGGCCCCTCTCGTCTCCACACGAAGCCAGCACTGCAACAGAGCAGGTGGTTCCTCTGGTCACAGAAGGGCTCTGACACTGGCGGGGGATGTAGACTCCAGGGCTGGTGAGAGCCGTGCAGGGAGCCCACCTGGGGAGCAGACAAAGGGTCAGGGGAGGCTTCCTTATCCAGAGCCTGAGCGACCACTCCCTAGCGCTGCCCCAGGCCTGGTGGAAGTGCTGGTGTAAGATCACAGATGGCACAGGAGCGATGGAGGACCTATTGAGCCTCTGTATGGGGCGCCTCCTGGAGGCAGCGCTCAGCACCTGCAGCTGACACAGCTAGGGGCCTGGGAGCAGCATGCGGATGCGCATATGTTGGTGATGAGAGGCCTGCGTCGTTTTTTGGAATACCCTGGCCTCGGAATCTATTCATTAAGGGGAAAGGTGCTGGGTCATGAATCAGAAAACTATTGTCATATTTTTTCTTTTTTCATGAGCCGAATGACTCTGGAAAAGTCACTTAGTTTCTCTGTTTCAGGGTATCTTTCATGGGGGACTGTGATTGGGACTGTCCCGTGCCCTTTGGTTACTTACTCTGAGCGTTTCTGCAGTGCAGCTCTCCTGTAGCATGTGTGTGCCTGTGTCTGGGGAGGTGTGGGGCCAGCAGGCACTCAGGCGTGGACGGGGGTGTAGCCCCCGCTGCAGAGCTGCCCTGCAGTGGAAGTGAACCGGATGTGTGGAAGACACTGCAGTTTTGTTTGCTTTTAATTGGGAGACAGTATGGCACTTAACACACATGCACAGACATGCACACACTCACGCTTGTGCACACACGCTCATGCACACGCATGCTCTCCTGAGTAGATCGCCCAGGATGGGAGGGGGCATACAGGGCTGTCACAGCCTGTGGCTTAAAAAATGGCTTGAGCTGCAATTAAAAAAGGCAGAGGCCAGAGGTCACTCCCTGGCATTTTAGTCGGGATGGGTGATTTTAGAGGGTGATGTGTCTCAGCTTGTTGAGATATTTTGAGACGCACAGCGGCTTCTGTCTGGGCGGCCTGCATAAAATGCAGAGGCCGACACATTCCAAGACAGCAGACGGGCTCCCGGGCAAACGCTAAATGAGGAGAACTCAGTGTGATTGACGCTGCTGCGCAGCCTTACTTCTTGATTAAAAGCAGAGATCGGGTCATTTTTAAGTGATTAATTCTTTGCAGAGAGCACACATGACTCAGGTGGTCGCTGGTAGACCGTCAATGAAGGTTAAATGCTCTCTTCCTCGATAATTACCTAATCACCATTACTTTTACATTAATTCTGCCCCAGAATTCCTGATGACTGGGTTGGGTTATTAAAGCCTGCTGGAGAGAAATTAAGACCCTGTTGTTTGCCCTGATAGAGCAGCGAATTAAATCCCCCAATGGCCAGATTTTCCAGAAGGTTTTGGAATGTGACGACCTGTGGAAGTGGCTGGGAAAATGCCAACGTGCCTCCTCATCCTGTGGAAGAGTCACCCAGAAAGGGAGGTGAAGGTGATGGAGCGGTTCCCTCCCTCCTTCCCTCCCAGGCAGCAGAACTTTTGGAGAAGGTGTCCCTGGGAGCAGGGTCCTGCCGCTGGAGAAGTCCCCTCCCGACCTTGCCCTTGGCCCAGACAGGGTTTCCTGGGGATGGCAAGGGGGACAGAGGAAATGCAGTCACAAGGGTGGGCAGGGCTCTGATGGGCCCAGGTGGCAGGAGGGACAAACAGGGTGGGGCTAATCCACGTATGGTCTGGACACTTCCGGAGGCCAGTTTGCAAGTGTGTGAAAGACTGATGAGGCTCTTGTGACCGCACATCTCTGCCTTTAGAAATTCGCAAAGTGTGCGTTTCAATATTAAATTGTTGGTAATAAGCATCCATGTTGAGCCACAGGGACTTGATCAGGTTAGTTAAGGTTTATAGGTCTGATATGATAATCTGCACTTAAAGAAATCAAACTGCATTCTATTTATTGATATTGGAAAATGATCCTGATCTATAATTTTAAAAAAGGAGACTGCAAAAATGTAAGCAATGAGAACTTTTCATTTTAAATGCACATATGGCATGCATATAACATATGAGAGACAGAAACCATGCCGCCAGCTGTTCGTGTGGGCGGTGGGTGTGGATGCCGCAGGGTTATTTTAGAAGGGGTTTCCAAGCTCTCTGCTCTGACCCTTTAGTATGAAAATTCATAATAACACTTATACTTTTGTCTTTTCAGGTTTCAAGCTCACACTCTCCATCAAAACTAAAACCAACACAGAGTCAAGCCTGGATCTTGTGGAAGTTACCCAGCTTCTCCGACAGCAGAGCTCCTGAGCCTGAGGCACATTCCAGAAGTGGGTTCAAGGGCCTCACAAAAAGGCGTCACTGTCAGTCATCAGAGCTCCTGTCTCCCCTCTGGGGAAACTGTGGGGGCCAGAGGTCAGGCCCAGGCTCGCCCGCTCTATGTGGGCTGCTCCCTCTGCGATGGGGACACAGATTCTCAGATGACCCAGAGGCCAGACGGGGATCCCGGGGTTAAATCTGCAGAGTCGATGTGAGGCTGAAAGGTCACTTCTCTGGGCAACAGTACAACAAACAGAATTCTTAGATAGAATCATGGTGGGCAGGTCTTGAACTTGGGATGGGGTCCTCTTCTCCCCAGATCTTTGCAGGATCTTGCAAAGCTCACTATGGTGTCGGAGCCAATCCTCTATCCTCCCCTGAACCAGTTTCGGTGTGGAGATCATCTTTGAATAGAAAACAAGCTAGCAGTGTGTTTGTTCTGTTGACATTAGACCCAGTATCTCTGCCAGGCTCACGCGCCTGGGACCTGAACAGACTCTAAGTTGTACCCGGGCCCACGCTTGTGCAGGTGAGGTAGGTGTGTTCACTTCTGCAGACAAGCTTTGGGAGAGGTGCTGGCACGTGGTGCTGGCAAGTGGCAAAGTAACTGAATCTGCATCCGTGGATGCCTGACCAGCTGTGTGGACAAGCTGGGCTTCTTCTATGTGAAGAACCCTCTTAGGTGGAGTTTCCAGAGACCTGGAACCCACAACACTTCAGGGACCTCAGCCTTTTTTACTCCCTCGGACCTGATGAGGCAGAGACTACGGGCAATGAATGTATGCGGGGACTGCCAGGAGTCAGAACCCTGATTCCAGAATTCAGAATTTCAGCAGGTGGTTCTGTGCCTGACGAGGAGCTGGCACCCACGAGGGGCCTGATGTACAGAGTTTAGTGAGCGGGGTTAGTGTGATGACAGCGCTGCCCTCTGCAGCCCCGCACGCCCTTTGTGTCTTGGTCCCAGAAAATCATGGGCTGTGCAGGTAGGGAAGCTCTTAGGCTCTGCGTTCAAGTCATGCCATCTGTAAGTGCGACTGAGGCCCACAGAGCTGTGTTCGAGGTTGGGGTGCTGCACATGCGGGCGCAGGTGCATCACTGCACACACCACACATCGTGCTGCTGCCTCCGGAACCGAAGGCCAAGTCCTCCTCTGCTCTGACTCCAGACGTGGGCTGGTAGCCGCCGCTCACATGAGGCTACGTGCGCTCAAGTTTATGAAAGCTGTTAAGAATCAAATCCACCATCTTAGTTTTACCAGCCACATTCTGAGCCAATAGCCACATGCGGCCAGTGGCTGCCACTTTGGACAACTGTCTCTGCCAAGTGGCTGAATGAGAGTGCAGAATTCGTACACAGAGCACACGTGGTACAGTCCTAGAACCCTCTCCCCCGCACAGATGAGTCATGTTTATCTCCCCATTTCACACATGGGGAGATGAGTCTTAACAGGGAAGAGCCTTGTCCCAGGGCCACAGGATCAGGTTTGACACAGTAGCCGGCGTGGGTCTTGGAGCTCCCTTTCGGGACTGAGGGTCACCTGTATCGAGCGCTGACTCCTGAGTCCAGGAGAGTCTGCTGGTGCATTTTCAGAGCAATGTTCAGGGAGGATTCAGAGAAGCATCTGGAATCAGCAGAGCCAGCAACCCTGCTAACAGGAGCCCCTGCTGTCCTTTGATTCCGGATTCCTCTGATGGGGTGGAGACAGCACGTGGAAGCAGGCACCCCGCAGGCAGATGGAATCAGGCTATGAGGGCAGGCAAGTCCCTTTCTCCTCCAGCCCAGATCTGAGCTGAAGGGGACACCCGGGAAGACCCTGTTGCAGAAAATTGACACCCCTTCCACTGGAATTGCACTTGGAAGCTGGAAAGTCAGAGTCCGTGGGCATCTCTGTCTGGGGGTCATGTCCTGGGGACTTTAGCCTGGACCTCTGGTTGCACCCAGCGCCCCAAAGGCTGGCTGGTAGACGTTGCTTCCTCCATGAGGCTTTGCAAGTCACATATTTTGTAGCGTACCAGCACCCAGCAGCGCTGCGAAGGTGAGCTCTACCCAGGGGAGCCCTGGACCATGTCCCCTCCCTGGGCCTGTCCTCCTCTCTCAGGCAGCCTAAGCAAGAGGGTGAGGAGACTGACATTTAAGACCCTGGCCATCATTACCCTGGGCTTCCCCTGAGGGAAGCAGCTGCAGACCTGACATGACTCCTGTGGAGATCTGCTTCTATGTGATGTCCAGGGTGCTGCGTCCAGGCCCTGCTGGCCTTGCATATGGGACTAGACAGGCCTCTCAGACCATCTAGTGATCCCAGTGTTTTGTGCCACCAGGAGACTTTCCTCAGCTTCTGCTTGATCCGGGGAATTAGAGCAACAGACCGGGGCTCTGGGGTCAACGATGCTGACCCGCGGCCGTGTGAAGATGGTGGCTGCAGGGCAGTGTGTAGGCGGTGACTGAAGGGCAGACGTGTCCTGACTGGGCAACAGCTGGCTTCTGCCAGGGTGGGCTCTGTGGGGTGCAGGATGGAGGCCCAGTGACAGGGCACACACCACTTTGTCCCCACCCCACCTTCTGCGGGGTGCAGCCCTCAATGCGACGGCCTTCTCCCCCTTCTGCCCACAGCTCTCTCATGAGCACCCACTGTGTGCTGGCCTACAGGGCTCTGCAAATGTTAGCTTCTCCAGGAACATGCTAGGAACCCCACCAGTTGTGACCCTGGGCCACACCGGGGAGGGAGCAGTACCTCCGCGAGGAAGCTTCTAAGTGACGGCTGAGCATCTGGAGGTGTGTGGTGCAGCTGAGAGTCTGAATCACATTTGTCCTGAACACGCCTTGAGTTCCCAGCGGACACATGGGATTTGGGGTGGGAAGCGGGGGAGGGTGCTCAGGGTTTGTTTAGGTCTTGCTGAGTATACAGCCCGGTCCAGGTTCTGACTGTCTCCAGACCCCATTTCTTCTGTGGGAGAGGCGAAGGCGATGGTGATGATCCTGAGGAGGAAGACGGTTCTGACTGCAACACTGTGAGTTCTAAGAAATATACACGCTTGCTCATTCGATGACGAAACGTCTGCTTCTCATCCAGAGCTGGTCTCCATCGGCGGACCTGCCCACTGCTCCCAGGACCGTGTGTTTCTGAGTGGATGGTGAGACAGCGCCTGCGATGCGGACGAGGGGACTTCAGAAGCAGCAGGCATGGGCCTGGTTGTTGGGGATCCCCCACCTGCCCTCCAGAGATGAGAGGGGCTGGGCCAAAGGTCAAGGAGCTCATCAGTCAAGCCAAAGTGTGAAGGTTCCGAAAGGTGGCTCAGAGCACTTGTGTCTGTGAGCGGGGAGATCTTGGGAGCCCGGTCCCCAGCTCCTCTCTCCTCTGCTGCACTGAGTTCTGTCCTCTATTAAAAGCTAGTCATCTAGTGAGTGTGAGCTGCTCTTACAGTTTAACTGTAAGAGCAGAGGTGGGTCTCTGGAACCTCTGCTTATTGTTCTGTAGATGAGAAGCTCTGGGACAGCTGGGTGTGGGCCTGGTGTTCTATGAGGGCAGTCACTTAACCCCTGGCGCTCGCTGCCCGCCCCAGCTGGAGTGTGGATGTGATTGGATTCTCCTCCTCTGGATGGTGCGGACACTCCGGCTCCCTGGCCCGTGACCATGAGGTTGCAGAGTGTTAGGTGCAAGCTGCCGTGTCAGCCAGAAGCTGCTGCATCCAGGATGGGCCCCTGTAGGAGCCTCTTCCTGGTCTGTTTTCCAGGTAGATGCCTTTGCACAGGGCAGCCTCCTGCTTCTCTCCATCAGCAGCTAAAGCCCCAAACCAGAGTGACCCCGCTGGTGGGCAGTGGGGAAAGGATGTAACCAGCAAGCTGGACTCAGCCTCAGTCCTGGCTGCTCATCAGCAGGACAGATGCTGAAATCCGGGTCCTTTGCCTGGCCACATGGAGGCACGAACAAGCTGGTGGCACCCTGCGCCTTGCTCTGACCTGCCTTCTGTCCCCACCGTCTTGCAAATTCTCCCTGTGGGAGGCGAGTCTGCTCACCCCGGGGCCTCGAGGACACACACATTCCTGAGTGACCAGAGCCGCTTTGGAGGTGCAGGATGTGTGGTTCTGGGCAGGAAGGTTTGGCGCAGGCAACAGTGCTGCACATTCCTCGGGCCACATTCCTCCCTGGGTCAAGTTAGCTGGCGCCCGAGGCTGAGACCACAGGCCTTCGAGGAATGTGACTGAGGACCGGGTGTGCGGTCTGCCTCTTGCTGGTGAATGAGTCTCGCAGGGCGTCGCAAGGAAGGCCAGGAGGCAAGGACAGCTGAGCAGGCTGTCACCCCTTCCCTCGGATTGGTACCTGCAGCCCAGGGTGGTGACAGGACAGGACACTTGCCTTGCAGGTCTTTGGGGGACGAGGCTTCCTGCATCTCTGTGCTGAGCACTCTGTCAGAGCAAAGCACTTAGCAAATTATAAGGCGGGTCCAGCATGGACGCGCTTCTATAAGAAAGAGTTATGGGGAATCAGGGCCAAACGCTCACACCAGCACTTTTTCTTTAATCAGAAACAAATCTTATAGGAGGGTGACATCTCTCAGGCAAATGATAGTGCAAACTGTTGATGTATTTTAAGACCTAATCTATCATTTTTAAAAGTATTTTATTACAGGGCAGTTTCCTAAAAAAACAAAAAAAACAAAAACAAACCCAGCAATAATAAAAACAGAGCCTGTATTCCCACTTTCCCTGAGGGCCGGAGGGCGCAGATGTAGGTGTCAGAGCAGCTCAAGGGGAGACGTTGCTGGTGTCACCACAGTGAGAGAGCAGGAGCGCAGGGAAGGGCCAAGGGCTGTTGCCCAGAGCCCGGGGCTGTTATCACACAGAAGGTGAGGGAGTCAGGGAGGAACAGCCCCTCTGGGACCTGGGGGCTCTGCAGGAGGACCTGGGGCTCCTTAGAAGGTGCCCAGAGTCACGGTGCCTGACGTCCTTCAGCCGGGCTGTGTTCTTGTGCAGGGCCAGGCTCCTGAGGGCTGTGTGTGGGAGAGCAGAAATGGGAGCCGGCACAGGGCGGTCATACCAATGGGTCCTGCCTGCAGTGTGGGCCACTGGGCACCCTCATGTTCCTCCCCACCATCTAGGGAACACTGGTCCCGTGGACTTGCAGTTGCAGTCATCCTCTGTTCTGTAGGTGCTCACAGCTCGCACATACAGCTCAGAGTGGGGGCGCCATGGGGGCTGCAGCCCCAGAGGCTCTGGGGCTCTTTGGTGACAAGTGCCCCCTCCTATGACATAACCTTCTGCTTGGAGCACCCTTTGACTGAGGGCCCCCAGGAAGGCGGAGGAAGGAGGGGTTTGAGATAACTGTGCATTCAGCTCTGAAAAGGGTTCCCTTGTCAAAGCAGGAGACTAAAGGGGAGCTGCAGAACCTGTATCTCCTTCTGCCTGTTTGGGCGTGTCTCACAATTCACCCAGGGCCCAGATGACATGAGGAGCATGGGTGGGAGATGCCCCAGGCACGCTGCTTCCCAGACCAACCTCCTCACCCCAGAAACGCAGAGGGTGGCGGGGCCTGCTGCCTGGCTGGAGAGAGAGCACTAGCCTGCTCAGGGTCAGCTGAAGAAGGTGCAGACGTGCACAGCTTCCCAAGTTCATGGCAAATAAGCATTTTCCTGTCCTCCTATCGAGGAAAGAGTCCATGGAAAGTTGAAAGAGGAAAGAAAGGTGCTTTGTAAAAATGATAGATAGGGTAGAAACTTCACAGCCTAAACATTGAGCTTGCTGAGTTTTAATGGGGCTGTCATCGCCGGACTGTTAGCTTAACGTATGAAAATCAAGAACAGGTCTTTTTGTGGCCTCATAAATCCCAATGAACAATAGTCCGGCAGCAGAAAACAGTTCTGATTTGGGGATGATCGCACTCCGTGAATTGCCAGTAATGAAGTATGAAGCAAATCGAAGACTTATTGCTTACAAATATTAGCCCCAGCCCAGATGGCTCAATCTTTTTTTTTTTTTTAACCATAATAGATAATTCGTGAATTATGTTCTAACAAAGACAAATTCTAGAACTAACGGAAGGCATTTATTATATTAACAAGTGTGTTTTCGATTCTTTCAAAACAGAATGTAATTTAATCTCGGCTTCAGAGACAGATTGGAAATGTTAAATGTCTGCTTTTCAGAACTGATTTCTGTAGGGAGAGAAGTATTCACCACTGGTTGAGCTGTGTAACAGGGGAAAGAATGTTTATCTTAACAGCACAGAAAGGGAGAAATTGTGGAATTTTTCCCACTTTCTTTTTCATTTTTTAAATATGGAGCAGTCTACACGCCAGTCCTTCCCTTGGGCAGCTTCTGCCTTGCCGAACTGAAGGATTCCACTGTGAGAAAGATGACGATTTGATGGTGATGGGCCTGCTTAGGCCTGTGCATAGAAAGAATCGCTGACCACATCCCCACTCCCACTCGGTGCACTTGCTGAGGGGGCTCCGGCGGGTGTGGGGACCAGGGCAGAGCGTTGTGGGAACATCCCAATGGAGAATCACCTGCTGAGGGGTGGGAGCTGTGGTGGGGTCTGTAAACTGTGTTGAGTGAAAAATGGCAGAAAATTGGAGGGTGGGGCACCCCCTGAGGGTGTCCCATGTGAGGGTGCCTGGCTGCAGAGTGCATGAAGGTCCCATATTGCAGGTCAAAGAGAATCATTCTGGCCGACTAGATGGTCTTGACCACCTTCCAGAACTAGGCGCCTGGCGTGGGAGATGCAGGAATGGGGTCTGGAGTGGAGTTGGGTTGGGGTCAGAAGAGATGGAAGGCTGGAAGACATCATCGACCCTGGGTGGTGCAGGCCCCAGGTCTGTGACCAGCTGTTGGGTGCTTGGTATGAGAGCAGCTGGATGGGAGTGTGCTGACAGCGGACGTGGACAGGGTCTGGCCTGGGAAGCGCTTTCTCACACCTGTGTTTTGTGCCGACTCTGCAGGTGACCAGGCTGGACAGGCCTATGTGAGTGCCGGTTCCCAGGGGTTCAGCCTCTCTCGACACCAGGAGAGTGTACATGGCATAGCTCTGCCCAGTTTCACTGTGTGCAGGCAGGTGCCGGGCCCAGGAGGGGGCCCACATAGCTGCACCCCTCCTCCGTGGCCTTCCCACATGGACAGTGGTTACGCAGCCCTGGGCACTGTGGGTGTGTCTCTGCTGGGATGGTGGACGTGGTGGTGGGGGTCACGTTTAGACAGATGGTGAGTGGGGATTGCTGGCCAGACAGGGAGGGGCCAGAAGCAAGGATACCCTCCTGCACTTGGTCCTGCTGAGCAGTTTTCTTTTGGCCTCAGGTTGAGACCCTGTGTAAGCAGCCTGCCCTCCTACTCAGGACCTGTGTGTGAGGGCACTGTGTGCTGGCATGCCATGCTTTGTAGCACAGAGTGTTTCCCGTATGCTTGAGGTGAATCTGGGTTCAGAGGATGGATGTAGACTCGGGAAGCCACTGGACTCGGGCTCCAACCAGGCACACGGGTCCTGGTGCGGATGAGAAAGAACGATTCTTTCTAGGCAAGTGCCTGGGGACAAAAATGGATGGTGACAGAGCCGCAGGCCTGAGGCTCCTCTCTGCAGGCACCATGTGCCCTTGGAAAGGGTACCAAGGTCTTTTCTGAGGAGCAGCTCAGCCAAGGGATCCGCCCTGGAGGGCTGCTGTGTCTTCCTCCGGGGCTTTTTCTGTCTCTTAGTCGCTGCGCTGCTCTCAAGTCGGAACTGGCTGAATCAGCACTGACTCATTTAGCAGGGAATGATGAAAACTGTCATTCTCCTCCATCTGCAGCAGCAGGGAAAGCGAGGGCCGTGGGTGCAGACTTGCAGTGGGCGGGGAGCTACAGTCTCATCAGGCGTCGTCCCGAGTGAGAGTGCGTGTGAGCCCTTCCCTGCAGTAAGGACACCTGGCGAGGGGCAGGGAGCTGCCTTCGAGGTAGGGGACAGACGGGCTGACACCTGGGACAGGCCTAGCCTCTGGAGCAAGCCCAGGGTAGCCTCACTGTGGACCCTCGTCGGAATGTGTGTGTAACATCTCTGGCACTCCTGTCAAGTCTGTCCGACTGGGTACAGCTCTGTGATGATGCTCAGTGCAGTGCTCTGTGAGCCTCGGCTTCCTGGGAGAGAGATGCCAGCACCACCCACAAGACTGGGCTGTACAGTGGGTGGACAGCCTGATGGCATGCTGTTCCAGACCTGAGTCCTGGCACTCAGGGCCCTGAATCCAGCTTGGTGGGCATGGCCCGACCCCACGAAGGGGTCTGTGCAGCCATCAGAGTCGCCAGCACCCTCTGCACCTCCTGGGAGGGCAAGTGGGAAGGAGGCAGCCCACAGCCAACTCACTCTGCTTTCTTTACCACCAGGCCCTGCAGAGTGGACCAGCAGCGTGTACCAGCAGCCCTGCACCTCCCAACGTCCAGATTCCTGACAAAGAAGAGGGGATGTGAGGCCGGTGGAGCTGCTGTCACAGTCATTGTCCCTCCAGGAGTCAGCGCTCAGTTCTGCCACTTTCGTGTTTAGCAAATATTTATCCAATTTCCACTACTGAAGAATAGTTTAAAGCACGTGTTCCGGCTGCTGAGGAAGGCATGTCCTCTGGGGATAGGACTGGAGGTGAGGCTGTCTGGCAGTGATGTGGAAGGCTGGAGTGTGGACAGAGGGGACCAGGGCTCTCACCCGGACGCTGAGAAGGGCCTGAGTTGAGGAACCGGGGAGGAGAAGAGACACACACAAGGTGGGTAGGGCGGTGCCCGCGGTCCTGCTTGGCAAACACTGCTGTCCGTCCAGTGAGCGGCCCCACCAGCAGCCTCTTCTCTGGCCAACCAGTTGGAGAGCTCACAGCTTGGATGCCTGCCCCTGGATGAGTGCCTGGGCTTCAGGTGACACACGATCCACTGGTCGCAGTAATACGCCAGGCTCGGCTTTGTATTTCTCGCTATATCTGACCCTGGCCAGCCACCCGACTAGCTCCCTCTGCTCCCCACTGGGGGAGCTACCCTTACATGGGCTTATCCGCTGATGAGCCCGACATGCCTTGTTCCCCGTGTTATTTGCAATGTGTCTGATTTCCAGCCCGACACGGTATCTGGCTGTGATATACATTTGTCGCTATTGTTTATCTGGTGTGAGTATATCACTCTGCATCGCTTCCCCCTTCCAAGCTGGGGAGCATGTCTCTAACATCACAGAATCTGATGTCTGCACATCATCCGTAAGCACAGAGATAGGGTGGAATTCAGCCCACTCCTGTTACCCTCACTTGGGAGAATTGGTTCAAGTTGCTCTGTTCTTGGACGGCCCCTCTTGGGCATGACACTGTCCTCTCCTCTCGCATGTGTCACCTCTGCTGGCCTTTCTGATTGGAAGGCTGTCTCTGCTGATGAAGGGCATCGTACAAATATTTTACTTCTGTGATTGGTTCAGCTAGGTCTTCAGAAGGCAGATGGAATGCCAGCTAAGTCCTGTGTGCGAAGAACATTGTATTCAGCCTTTTATTCCCACAGCAAATTATTTGCTTAAGTCAGGGGTTCTTCCTTGATTACAGCTCTTATTATTGAGATGGCATGTGAATTTCCCAGGTGTGTTTTGAATTTCACAGTCTCACTCTGCGCTGCGCAGAGCGAGTCTAGGAAATATTTGCACGTGCTCTGAGAGACAGACTTCTTCCTAGACCAGCAGCCCTGGGAATAAAGGCCAGAACAGAAGCACCGCACCTGGAGTGCTGATGATCTTTGCTGACTGGGCCACTAGCTGGCCACCACTAGGCAGATCTGTCCCTGGATGTCACACTGCCCGAGTTAGGAGGTGCAAGATCCTGCAAGAGAATGAAGTAAACAGGGCCATGGGACAAGTACTATTTGATCTGCTCCTCCTGGAGCCTGCACTGTGCAGGATGCAGAGCTGAGGGGGCCATCGGGAGACGTGAGGCCGACAGAGGCTCTGCAAAGTGCTAGGAGTCCAGGGGCCCTGGGACAGGTCGATGGGTGTTTGTGGGCGGGTGGGCTGTGCTCCCACTGACTCTGGGGGCCAGTGGGAGCAGTGTGGAGTCACAGGGTCTGACAGGCGGGACTAGGGCCTCCAGTGAAACCAGCAGGGAGCACGGGCCTCTATACGCGGTGTCCAGCACACAACCTCGCCGCGGCTCAAGGTTCCACTCCCCTGATGGCCCTGCCATGCATTCGTTGGTTCATTCATTTGCTCATTTGGCATCTCCCTCCCACTCTCCCGTCCCTGATGGACACACATTGTCTCCTGAATCCACTGCCACCTCAACCACCCTGTCCCTCCTGCATTAGAAATTTCCACAGGCCCCGTCCTTGGCGCATGGACCTCACCTCGCCTTGCGGCCCATAGCTCCATGGGCCCCTCCTGCCCGGCTGCTCAGCAGAAGGGCCCTGTCCTTTCCTCGTGGAGCCATGGCTTATGTCATGAGGGTGGCGAGCACCCGCTTCTGTCTGTCCAAGAGGACAGACCTCTTTGGGCCCGAAGGCGTGTCCTGGTGCAGGGATCCCGGGCAATGTCATCCAGGACCAGGGCTGTCTGACACCCCACTGGGTGCCCATCGTCCAGCCCGTGCATGTAGTTTGCCTGATGGGTGCTCAGGGCTGTAATAATGGTCATGTCTCCTTCAGCCCACCTGGTGGGCCCGAGGTGCTACCGATTCTCAGCCAGCAGGTGACCTGCCCACTGACAGTGCACGTGCACACAGCAGGAACGCCCCTGTTATAGGATGGCATCTATTTCTCAAGAGTCCCTAGGCACCCGCACATAAGCAACTGCAGGACGAGGTGCCAAGGATTAGTGTCCCTGCGCTGGCACAGCGAGGAATGGGGTCTTCTGCAGAGGAGAGAGGGAACTCTCAACTTTTGAAAAGTAAGAAAATAACAGCGTTGCTCTGGGGACAGGCATCCAGAGCATACTGTCTCCGATGGAAGTCCCCATTCCGATGATGTTCTAAACAGGTTGCAGTCTCTGCTCAGAGAGAGAAAGGGAGAGGGAGAAGGAGAGGGAGAGGGAGAGAGAGAGAGAGAGAGAGACAGAGAGAGACACACACACACACACACACACACACACACACGCACAGAGAGAGAGATTGAGGACAGGCGGCAGCAGGAGAGGCAGGACCCTCACTCTGGTTATGTTTGCTCAGCTGGGCTGTTCGCAGGCCCCCCACCCCTAGCACCATGCCGGGGTAGAGCAGGGGGCTCTGACTGGGCTGCACGTTGTGGCTGTCTAGTAGGGAGTGTGACCGAGAAATGAAAATAAATGCGTGTGTCAAATAGGAGTGTACGATGACACCAGATGTGGGTTTGGGGTGGTCCAGCATGGGGCGCGCCTGCCTGGCTCAGATTCATACCTGGGGTGGGCATGCAGGGGACCCAGCGGGCACCTTGTCTCTCTGCTAAGAAGACAGGCCACCCACTCTTTTCCACGGCAGTGGCTTTTCCAAAGTCTCCAGAGAGGTTGTCATTTTCCACTCTCTGGGTCTTCACGCCACCCTCCAGAGACAGTAGGACTGGGCCATTCGCTCTGAGGGCGTCAACCAGGGTTAAATGCGGGGCAGTGAGGAGGGTCATGGAGAAAGGTTTGAACCAGGAGAGACAGGACTGTGTGACTGGGGACTACGGTGGTTCTTAGCTGGGAGAGGAGCTCCTGGGTTCAGACCCATGTGAAGCTCTGCAGGCAGAGACTGCCCAGGAGGTGGGGAGAGCAGAGGTCCCAGCCTGTCAGCCTGCCTGCCGGCGTTGCCTGCCTGCTCTTCAGCTCTGTTTTCCTGCAGGTCCCCGGGGCTCCAGAGCTGCTCTTCGATGACTAGTTTCAGAAGCACAATTGCAAGAGGAGTCAGAGACACTGCTCCTCTGGACTGTAAAGATGACAAATCTCTCTCAACTCTTTGGTTAGAAAATACAATTAAGTGGACTGGAGTGGGCTCTCTCCAAAGAAAATTGGCTGGATTGAGATGTGAGTATCTTAGAAGCTGAACCAATAAAAATCAATCATTCCCATCCCCAGGGGAAATGGCACGAGGGGAAAGTTTGCTTTGATATCTCTGTGCTGTGGACAAAATGTGTGTGGGTCTTACCCAATCAATAGAAATTTCTGGAATGAAAGATTGAAGCCGTCAGGAATTGTAGCGTCTCTGAGATGAGAAATGTTCTTGAGATTGTCTCCTAAAAGCCAGCCCTCTCCACCCCACTAAGTATTTGCGCAGCTCAGAGCTGTGTGCTGACTTTTTGCTCAAGCTAAGGAGGAGGGAGGGATCTTCACATCTGCGTGAGACCCTGAGCGAGACCAGAGCCAAGGACCCAGGCTGTCCGGCAGGGACTGCGGGTCACGCCCCCATCCTCTCCATGTCCAATGCCTCGGGAAAGCCAGAGCTGACCAGCTTTCCTCCTGAAGAAATGTATCCTTTGCAATCAAATACCTCCACCCTGGTTTTGGCATCTCCTCTGCTTCATGCTGTGACCAGAGATGGCTGTGTCCTGAGACGAGGGAGATATTTCTTAAATAAATTACAGAAATGCTATCAAATTCTCAAACCCACGCTGCTAGTTCAGTCTCTTTTTGCAGTATTGGGTGGTTGTGCAAACATCAGGGGCCACTGACTTGTCTCTGATGCTGCTTTGCCAAGACAAACAGCTGGTCTCCCCTGACACCACTTGCAAGTGGGGACCTGGGCTCAATGGTCACCTCCAGGTGGGCCACCTGTCCTCTCCATTGTGGTAGAAGGCACACTGCAGAAAAGGTTCTAGTCGAAGCACTTGGTTCTGGCTGTGCACACTTGGTCGTGAAATTGTCAGCGCCATCCACCTGCAGAACGTTGTCATTTTCCTGAAACTAAACTTCATCCCCTTTACACGATGGCCCCCACAGTTCAGAAGCTCCTTCTACCTCTGTCTCTATGAGCTGGTGGCTCAGGTGCCTTGTGGGTGGGGTGGCACAGAGCTTGTTCTTGAGTGCTGGATTATTTCACTTAGGTAACATCTTTAGGGCTCATCCACATTGTAGCCTGCATCAGGATTTCCTTCCTTTTTCAGGAGGAACGCTGCTGAATCTCATCTGTACATCATGTGGCTCTTTATTCATCTGTTGAATGTTTGGCGATGGTGAGTCAGGTTGCTCTGAGCACGGGTGTGGAGCCATCTGCTGAGTCCCTGCCTTCCTCCCTTGGGTGCACACGCAGGAGTGGAGCCCTGGCTCGATGGCAAGTCCATGTTGAATTTTTGGGGAGCCCTCAGTCTGTTCCCATGTGGAGATGCCATTCCACATTCCCGCCGCTCTATGCACAAGTTCTAGTTTTTCGCAGACTTGCCGACACTTCTTATTTTGATGGTGACCACCCCAGCGGCCTGCCCTCTGGTTTGTGGGCACCCTTGCCGTCCCCTGCTGGCCAATCTGGACTCCCTACCTCCCTTCTGGCTCTGCAGGAACAGCAGCAATGGTTTTTTCAACAAGGTCTCTGCATAGTGACCTCCAGGTGGTCCGCTTTCCACCCCACTTTCCAAGGTGTTGTCAACATTTCTTCTGTGGAGAGAGCTGTCACCATCTTGACATGCTTGTGCAAACGGTGTCGCCTGATTGTGGAAGAGACCTCCTGTCTGCAGTGCAGATCGGTGGAGGCAGGTTCGACGGCCTCAGAGCACTGGGCACCAGGGCCGCTGCAGAGGCACGGCGGTAAGTGTGTCGACATTGTCGTCATCTTCTCTGTCTTGTCCTTTGTTAGTGGATGACACTGGTCTTTTCTGAGCCATCTAGAATCTGCACCTCAGCGCAAACCCTCTACTTATCCCACTCTATATCTGCTCCAAAGGCTTTATCAGTCACAATTTTCAGCAGTTCTTGCCTTATAATAACCTCCTAATGGTTTGTTACGTTAGCAAAACTCTGCTGAATCCCTGAGTCATCAGCTCCAGCCTCATCCTCCCTTTGTTTGTCTTCTGCTCCACTAATGGATTCATTTTCCTAAAATAGTCCTTTCAATGGGCCATTCCTGTTTTCAAAAATGTTTATGGACCTCCTCAGACCACCCTTGCCTGGAACTAATGCAGGTGTCTGTTTCTCGTATCAGTGCTGGGCTTTTTCAAGGAGATGCAGGAACCTAGGAAAAGATTGCTCGTCCAGTTCTCCCTCCCCTCACATCAGGTGCGCTCCGAATTCTTCTTTCCTTTGTGCCAACCCATCATTCTCTGGGCTTCATTATGTCCTGTGTGACTGTCCGTTTGACCTGTGTTGCCATTCCCAGGTCCCCGCTGCAAGCTTCCTTCCCTGCTCCCCTACTCCTCTGCTCCCTTACGGTTCTCCCAGACCATAACCTCTGGCCACTGATCTTGGGAGGAGGAGGAAACAGCTTCTGTTCTGTCCCTGGACCCCACTACTTCTTGGTAGACCTTGAAGCCACTGCCTTTATCCCTTTGAAGGATGCACTTTGGCCCTGTGAGCAGCATTGTCCTAGGGTGAGCGGGTCCTTCTCCTGTCCCTCTCCCTGACCATGATCCGAGCAGGACACCGCACTTTGTGCAAGGACAGGTATCTGTGTTGCAGAGTTGTCAGATGCAAGAAAGAGAAAGGAATCATTAATTGATTATTGGAAACAGAGATGTTCAGACAGATGACAGTGTGGTGACGTGATCCTTTTCTAGATTTTCCTTCCCAGTCTTTGATGTTGCTGCTGGGGGTGGGCGGATGACAAAGACCGTACACGTCAGGGCCCCATGATGTCTGAACTGCCTTTCCTTCAGTGCCCTTTCTGCGTGTGGTGCCCACTCGACCCAGCTCACAGGCTGCTTGGGGGGCCTGCGCCCTCCTCTGCTTCCTCATGGCTGCATCTCGTGAGCCCCCTGGTCCAAAACTGGAGCACAGCATCTCCACAAGACCTCACTGCTCTTCTCATATTGCTGACCACCTAGACTTCGGGACCCTGATTCTAGCTTGCTCGCTTTCGCCTTGGGAAAAAAGAAAAAGATTATTGACTGAGTTGACTGGACAGTTGAAAACGTGATGATTGCCCGAGCACTGCCGGGCACCAAGGGTCTCACTGTTCTGAATCTGGACATCCCACTGCAGCCTCCTTGTCCCCTGTGTCCCTTCCTGGTGCCTCTCTGCTGGAAGCAGCTCCCGACGCACAGCCGCGTGTGACATACTATTGCACATTTTCGATGAAGATTCTAGTGACCGGAAGTCAGTGTGGATGGTCAAGGTGCTGCCTTATCTTGGCAACCCTGGTGCAGGACACTTGTGCCTCATGTATTTGCTGTTTGGAGGACAAGGTGGTGAGCTCTGTGCCCTTCCCAGTGCTGGAGGTGAGGCTGACGGCGAGTGATGAGGACTTGACATCTTGACGAACAGACACAGTAGAGAGAGGGTGCTCTACGTGCCTCCACAGGAGATTCGGGGAACAAGCAGCTTTCAGGCCCACCCACAGGGCATCCTGAAATCTGCTTGGGCAAACTCCTGAGGAGGGAGCTGCATCTCTGTATAAACGGGCTTGGAGCTCACTAGTCTGACCGTATTTGAAAAGCTTTTCCAATTTCATCATATCCCATCACTCATAAAATATATGTGAAAATCAATGACATTAGATCACTGTGTCTTAAGCCTTAAGAGTTTCCCCTGTCTCTCTAATGATGTAGTGTATCAGAAAATAATTAAAAATCATTTAGGTTACAACCTCTCTTTCTCTCCCTCCACCCACTGCCCCTGCTTGTGAGGAACAGTGGGATTTACGTCTTCTCCTCCAGTGGCTGCGGTGGATGACTCAGGACAGCTTCTTGTGGAACAGAGCCAGGGCCAGGACCAGCATCCCCAGCCTTGGCCAGCTGCACTCTCCAGTGTGAGAAGGACCCTGCGCTAGGACAAGCTTCCACTGCTGGGCCCTTGCTGACTTTTCCCACAGTAGCAGCTGTCGAACCAGGCAGTCTTTCATAGAGATATGCCTTTTGCAGGATGCTTGTGTGTCTCTGGTCTCAGCTGGTGCTCACAATCACCTGGGACTCGGGTGTTTTCTCTTGCTAAATGTCGCCAAGCAAGGTCATTCTTCCTGTGAGAGGGGAAGAAGAAATGGGCTTGTGGAAGGGAGGCTTGGGGGAGGTAGTCAAGTTTGGTAGCTCTGTTTCCATTTTTGCACAGTCGTCCGATCTCTCCTTCCATGGAAAAAGTGACAATGTGAGTGCATCAGGTGTTTTCACCCACACTGTCCTGAATGATGCACCTTTGACTCACATGTACCCACAGTGCAGACCAGTTCAGGCCCCTGCCTGCTCCTAGGGACTCCAGTAGGGCGCCTGCCTGATCTGGAATGACCCCTGGATGGACCTGTGCCCTCTGCATGCTAGACCATCTGGGGACCTGGGAGGGGTCAGCGGTACTGGAAGCATTCAGTCTGTGGTTGTGTTGAAGGTGGTTTCCTCACTAAATATCTGACAGAATGTTCAACACAAAGACTCAGTAATTACTGAATCTGACCACCGAGCAGAGCTGCTCATCAGTGTAGCCCACTGACCCTCAACACCCTCAGAGGGTCGCAGGGGCGACTGAGCACTGGGGCATTTGGATCCACTGGCTTGGGTGGCCCAGCAAGAGTTCCAGTGTGAGGTCAAGCCGAGAACATGCAAACAGCCCCTTGCTGCTCACAGTCCATCCACAGACCAGCCACGCCAGCATCACACAGAGTCTATAAGAAATGCAGAGGGTCGACTCTACGTGCTCTGAAGTGCTGCAGCGTGGAGATGACACCATGTCCTGCTCCTGTCGTCCCCATAGCTCACAGGGCCCGGAAGAGATTCCTGGCTCAGGTGCTTTTCTGGTGAGTTGTCTCCAGAACCGCTCTCCTCCCTAGATTCCCCCCAGGAACCTTGTGAATCAGTGATCAATAGTGTGTGTGATTCAGAATCACTATGGATTTTATTCTGAATCTCATGCCTGGTGCATCACAATGGAACAGGTACAGGTATCTTGGGGTCGGAGAACAGCGGGTGTTCTGGCCAAGCCTCTGGGTGGTAAACATTGGGTCTTCCCTTGGGACATGAAGGAAAGACACCACTGGGTTAGCGGTGTGACAAGGGATCGACTGAAACTTGTGTGCTGATGTCCCCACACCTGGGGCCTTCACCACCTTGAGCACCAAGGGATAGAGACGAGCCAAGGTCGCCCAGACCTGGGGCATGGGGTGATGGACAATGCTGGTGCTGGGATCGCTGTCCCCTCAGTCTGTCTGGTGCATCCCAGAGTAGCAAATCCTGGGCAGTACCCACACCTCCAGCTCCAGGGGGAAGTAACACTTCATTGTGGGCCAAGAATGTGTGAACTCAACCCTCCTAGGCTGAAATGACCAGTAATGACCAGACTGGCACATGTCTGAGGCCTTGCTTAGCCTGGTAATAGGGAACTCTATTCCGCATGCCCAGGGATTGGATGCTGCTGGGGTGCACTGAGCCTGTCCCACATGGGTGAGCTGGGAATCTGACTGACACACGGGCTCTGCAGCCACATCTCTGACCTGCTGGCTCTGTTCTTGGAGGACTGTGCATAAGCTGTTCCCGAGGGGTCGCCCTGGAGGACTCTAGGCACTGCCTGCCTGGACTTGGTGAGAGAACCCTTCCCAGGAGAGACACACAACTGGGTGCTGGGCCCTCCTGAGGAGGGAAATGAGAACCTCTCTGACTGTTGTGCCTTCAGGTCCTGCCAGGAGCAGTATTTGGATGTGCATTTTCTGGAGGACCCAACTGGTGGGTGCACCCAGCCTGGGGTGTGTGTTTTCACGCTGGCCGGGGATCCCCATGGCCCAAGCATCCTGGGCATCCCCCTGGGCATCCCAAGGAAGGGTGAGGAACTGAAAGTGGACTTTCCTCAAGAACATTCTGGAAGTTCTTGTTAGGGACACCCACGGGTGTCCCTTTAAGGCTGGAGGGGAGGAGCAGAGTGACAGAAGAGATGGGGAAGGAATTGGGAATGTGCCCAAAAGGGGGACACAGAACAGGTTAGCAGATGGTAGAGCACCCCATGGTGGGGATGAGCTGACCTCACGACACCATGAGACAGAGCCAGGCTTCATGTGGGTCAGGTGTGGGTGCCTGATGTGAGGACCCACATCGAACAGGAGGACACCGTCCACCCAGTGCCATGTGAGGAAGCCTGCAGAGAGGAGAGACTCTCCGGACCTGGGCCTTGTTGAAACCTAGGTGTAATGTTTCCTAAGAAGATCGCTGGTGGGGAGCTGAGTGTCTCTGTAAACGCTCCTTTTCTACAGTCTCCAGAGAGCAGGCGGTGCTCCCTATCTCAACCTTGATGGCAGACCCCATGAGCCTCCGCCCATGTTCCTCTCTGCTGACACTGCCTACCCCCGACTTGCTTCTGAAGACAGTGCCACGTGGTCAAGCAGAGATTCGAGGTGAGTCTGTGTTCCCCTCCCTGATGGGGACTGGACTTTCTGCCCCCAGGGAGTGGGCTTTCCCTGCCAGGGAACTGACTGTGCCCCGAGAGAGCAGACTGTGCCCCCAAGAGCAGGCTGCACCCCCCACCCCCTCAGGGAGCAGGGTAACTGTGCCCTGGGGTCATAGCCTGGAGTCTTTCAATCTCCCTGCTCCCTGCATCTGCATGAGCCCAAGGATAAAAATTTTCCAGTCTGGACATGGCCTGGAGTTTCATTCTCTCCCTGCAAACAGGGCATTTCTGTGCCAGCTGGTCATTGACCCATCTCTCTGCTTGCTTTTAACACGTCGTTTATGTATGGACTGGATGTTGCCGAGTGCACGGCCGGCACCCGTGTGCTCACACCCCTTCCCAGTCACCCAGAGGAGACGCGCAGGCACCGCAGAGACCCCACATCTCTTCCAGTCTCAGCTGGAGGCTCTGACCTGGGGTCCTGGGAGGGCAGTGGAGATGGAGGCAGGAGGTGTCAGGCAGTAATGAAAATCACAGAGACATGCACAAGTGTAGGAGGGGGTCCCCACGTTGGAGCGATCATGTGGACAGAACCCGGGAAAAGCAGTTTAGAGGGAAGAGATTTCCTGACTCCATGAATAAACCACTGACCTTCAGGGCCTCGCTGCTCAGCTCTTTATTTTGAAGGCCGCAAATTGCCCTCTTTGGACAGGAGGCAGGGCCCTAGCAGGCTGACGGGGAGCAGACAAACGAGGTGGTGTTTTAACTTTTTGTGGAGATGTGTGCTCAGCAACTACGTGTCCTGGAGAATGTCTTTGTTTGGAGAGGCTCATTTCCCTGCAGTCGAAACACTGCACAGACACAGCTTCTGGCTTTGAACATTCTATTATTTTTATAGACTGATCCAGTCTAACCAAAAAGCTGTTTTATGGATATACCCACAATGATACACATACATGCATATATATGCATGTGCATACAGTACACACACACACACACACACACACACACACACACACACACACACACACACACACACATATATATTATGTTCTGGAAATTGCATCTAAGAGCAGCCCCCACCCCACCACGCACAGACGCGTGAGGGTCCATGTGGGGGCCCAGCACCAGTGGTCAGCCTGCCCAGCTCCGCCTGAGGCAGCAGTGGTCAGAGGTTGTCCCTTGCCTGTGGGCGGTGGCACAGGATGAAGACTCTTTTCCGGGGAACTATGTAGCTTGAAATATCATTTCAGTCAACAAATGTTTATGATACATTTTTAATACTGTGTAACAAATGTATGTGTCTCCCCCTTTGTCTTTCTATCTCTGGCTTATTATTAAATATTTATGGGATTTTGGGTTATATATTTCCTGAGCCGCTGAAATGTAGTCATCATATCCAGGCACACCCCTATATTTCTCGTTTTTGAAGAGACTTCCTGCAGCTGTGTATTTCTGTCAATGTCGCATTTCCAAGGAAAATAACCAGTCTTGACTCCAGGTGCTGGAGCGTCTGCCTGTCATTCCAGGCACTTACACTCTCCTTCCAGTGAGGCCAGCACATGGGCAGCGCTGCTCCAGTCTGGGTGCTGGGAGACAAGTTTGTACTGTGAGGGCGGAACCCGCAAACCTTACGCAATGAATCAGCTATAGGGATCAACACCCAGAACCCAGCACCCAGCCATGCCTGCAGCTTTTACACACTTAATATCAACAAAGCACACATAGCAAATATTCCCATTATAAAAACCCCTTCCTTCAGGGTACTGAACCGAGACACGGCCCATGTGCAGTCCTGGGCCTCGCGATTATAGCTCTTAAGATCACCCTGCTCTGTGTCCAACAAGAAGAGAGGAAATGTTCAGTTCCTCTTGGGACTTACTCAACTGGCCCAAGCTTCAGTCTGGAATGGACTTCATGGACAATCATCTGAGGGTCAGAATGGGTGTATCAGTCCATCGGACAGAGTCTGTGGACGTGGCTTGGTCAGCTTGCTCTCGTCCATCAGGAGCCACTGAAATGCAGGGCTGGGTGAGTTGATGCTGGGCTCCGGGCATGACGGCACAGGCTGCCATACCAGGAGGTTCCATATGTTTTTTGTTCTAAGGGTGCTTGGGGATGAGACCCACAGCGTGCAGACACTCCTGATGGTCTTAGTTGAATTGTGTGTTCTCTACAATTCATGTGAATGTTGAGTCTCATCATCTTGCGGATAAGGGTCTCCTTCTGACTCAGTGCCGTCCTCCCTGCCCTAGGCAGACACCTAGGGGTGACGGGTGTGTCTGTACCCTTCATAGATAAGCTTGCTTGTCATGTAGAAATGTCACCCATACTTTAAAATGTGCAGGTTTGGGAGAAAAGTTCCCATTTCTGCCTGCACTTGACAGTCTGGGAGCACGATGCTGTCCACGCAGCTGCGGCTCCTTATGAGAGGCCAGCACGCCACCCTGTGCCCTGTGCCCTGGGCCCTGTGTCCTCTGTGCTCTGCTTGACTGCTCTCTGTCCACCTGTGACCCAGAGGCACCCTTGCCCCCTCACCTGGCACACATACTCTTGCACAGGAGTTGGAGACACTCCTGAGCAGCTTTTCTGTCCCCTCTGCTTCCATGTGGCAACGGCTGTGGGACCAACCCCCGTCTCAGACCACAGCTTCGACTCTGGGACCTGGGTCATCCCTGTCACATCCCTGCAGGTCCTCTGGGTCCTCTCAGTCTCTGTCTCCTCAGTCTCTGTTCTGGGGGTGTGTCCGGCGAGGGGTGCACTAGGTGACACCCCATAGGCCTTCTGCTTTCAAGTTTACTTTGCTTCTCTCGGTGGTACCCTGGTCCCATCATGCAGCTCTGCTCCCCGGGCTCCAGGCTCATTAAGTTAAGTCTCTGATGAGAACCTTTGGCTGGGCCCTTCTTCGGGGGCACTCGGATGCATGTTAATGAGCCGAACTTTAAAGGCAGATGGTCCTCCAGGCTGTGGCTCTTTGATGCCCCTGCAGCTTCCTTAGCAAAGACGGGCGCAATTTCTATCAGGCTTTGCTGCATTCAGAGCTCAGGATGTGGATTTTTTTAAAGCAAAAGTTCAAAGAGTTTTCTTTATCCTGCTATCTTTAGTCTTCCATCACAGTTCATATGGATATTTTCTCAGAAGTTGTATAATCAAAGTCATCAAGTCATTTGTACATTTTTATATTATTTCATCTTTGGGGGCTCACTGTGATGGGAGACACTATCTTTAAAAGTGATTGCTGATTGAAGGCGCGACTTCAAATCAGCCCTGCCCTTCTGTTAGACAGCCCTCGGGCTATAGGACACACTCTCTGGAGAGAGAGGGAGAGAGGCCCGTTCGTTTTCCTGGTGAGGGGCGGTGTGTCTGCAGAGAGGAGGGCACTGATGGGGGTGGGCAGCCCTGGGAGCGAGTGGGATCTGGGGCCTCCGCCAGCTCTGTGGGCCCTGCAGCCCCAGCCCGGGGGCTTGCTTGGAACGATGTGACCGGTTGTATGAATATGGCTGAGGTTTGGAGTAGACCTTTTTAACATCTCACCAGGCTGGCTTTTGGGGAAGTGGGGTGGGCCCTGCTCCACCTGTGTGTCACCTGCTCCCCACCAGCAGACTGGGCTGAGCTCTGACCTGGAGCCGCTACTGGGGTGCACTCTGAGCTGGCCTCTCTCCCCTCCTGCTCTCCACTTAGGAGGCAGCTGCTCCCTCCAGGATGGTCCTCAGCACATGGTGGCCCAGAGGGGCACACAAGCCCCCGGGGCTCATCTGAGTGGAGTAGCCAAGGACCCGACACCTGGTCTGGTTGAGCCGAGTCTTCTCGCCACCAGATGCTGTTGGGTCCGCCTGGATGTGAACAGGTACCCGCACACCATGGTTCCCAGACATGTGCTGGGACAAGGGTCTCATGAACAGCTGCTAACCCACCAAAATCCCTGCTGGCACAGCCACCCACAAGGCAGAGTCACGCTGTGGGCTAGTAGGTCACCCAGAAAAGGCACACTCTTGCTTTCTTTGCAGTCGGCTGGGTAGACAGGTCTCTCTCCATATCACGTGTGGACTGCTCTCTGTGCACCTTCTCACTGAGTGTGCACTCACCTCCAAGAAAGTGTGGGTGCTCCATTTTCAAAGCAGAAAACTCAGAGCTGCCCTCAAAGTAAGTGGTGGGGAGATTCAAGCTCTGGTCGCAGAAAGGAGACCTGACTGTTGATCCCACCCAAGGGTGAAGCTGTCACCTTCCACCTCGGGGGTCAGAGATCAGAGACACCCCTGCAATGCTGCTGCGTATGAGGGTTCTCTGAGCAGGGTCTTGGAATGTCGGGATGCTCAGACGGTAATCTTTGCCCGATTGCTGTTGTCGCCAAAACACACAGACAGGATTTGTTTAACGCAGAAAAGTCCTCAGTGCAGGAGGGGCTGGCAGAGCTGTGTCAGGAGGACCTACTCTTCAACAAGACAGCGGAGGACACTAGCTCTTTCCTGCCTCTGCCCAAATGCTTCACCCCTCCACCCTCGTGACAGTCATCTCAAATACCAGCTCTTGGGGAGGCGAGAGAACCTCCAACATTCAGTCCTAGACCCTGTGTGGGGAAGTCTGGGGGACGAGCTATACTTAGGAAAGGCCTTGGGTTCCAGGAGGCACTGATGCTGGGCCCACATTTCGTACTGTTGAGGCCCTGACTCTGAGCACCCCAAGTTGACCTGCGTTAACTTCTTCAAAGTCACTGGTCATCAGGGACAGAGAAGGGCTGGGGACAGTGCCTCCTGTGCTGGAGTGCAGCATCTCTCTTGAGGGTCCCGACGCTATTGTTCTGTCAGAGTTCTGGCCCGGAAGCGCTGGCTGTCCTGCCAGAGCGGGAGTCTCAGCTGCCATGGGTGCATGCGTGAAGAGGCTGTGCCCACGTGCCCACAGCCATCTGTCTGCCCCGTCCATCACTCGCAGCTTCCTCCCCTTGCTGGCTGTCACCATATGGCCCTGCTAATGATTTGCTCACCATCCCTTTCATTAACTGAGGGGAAGACACTCATGGTAATTTCCTTCCATCAACTTGCATTCCTCACAGACTCCCAAATAATTTCACAAAGTGTGGCCTTTTGGTTAAGTTGTTAATGAAGCAAGCTCTAATTAACATTCGGGGTGTCCTTCCCATCCTAGAGAATGGCAGGCTCTTAAGAAGTCCCATCATCATTAAATTAGGAAATTATTATTATAGCATCCTATGTGTGCTCTAACTTTTGATTTTTAAATTATCGTTGTGGGTTGATATGTGGTGTTTATCTTCTACTAATTGAACACTACCTTGCATTTAATCACAGTAAATTGGCCTTCCCTCTAAATAGATCTAAGGGCGTTTAACACTTGTTGACTCTCAGCCGGCTCTGACTCACATCTTCAGAAAGGCAGCCCATGGCTGTACCTCGGCACCAGGAGGCAGATGCATGCAGGGCACCCAGACGAAGGTAGCAGGGGCATTGGAGCAGGGTGGAGCCTTTTTTGACAAGGAAATAAACAGGAGCACCAGGGAGTTGCCCGGTGTTGGTGGCTCTTGTCAGTGTGTGCCAGGATTGCTCCTGGGAGCAGGGGTGGGGGTGGGGCGGCCAGAGATTGAGAAACTTGGAGACAGTGAGAAGACAGAAAACTGGGGTCAGGGGGCCAACAGACTCATGGACTGAGGGCCCTGAAATCCTGACTTCCACCTATTATTGAGTTCATACACAGCAGCGCTTCAAGCAGCTTGCACAAGCAAGTTTATAGTTACATTGGATTTGCTCATGCAGCCTTTTGTTTTCTAACTACATAACTGTATCTATCTTGTTTTGGGGTGTGCACAGTTACAAGAACACTTCCCCAGTGCTTTCTCACGGCGGCCTTTGCCCGACTCTCCGGGCCTGGGGTCCTTGCTGTTCTGCCAAACTCCTACTTCATCTTTGCTCTACTTTTTGCCCCCAACAAGTGTGTCCAGGGCCCCAACTGTAAGAACTGGCTGTCCCCTTGCAGTGACAGGAGGTGACAGAGGATAGCGCTGTCACCTCCTATCCAGGCAGAGTGGACATTTCTCTCCGAAACGAGAGATGAGATCAGAACACTTTTCTGAAAGAGCAGGAGTCTGTCTGTCTGTGGGCTAAGGTTTATCTGTCTCCAAACACCGCCCCCAGCCCACACCGCCTGCTGTGTCTCCCATGTCGCTCCATCCTCTTGATCTTCAGGAAGAACCACCCTTATGATCTAGACATCAGCACACAAGGCCACACTAGAGTCATGCTTTCCAAACTCCGTGGTCACATGCCTGCATGCCCTGCACATTTTTCTCATTCAGTGCACGCTCTTGAACTGTGAGACAGCACTATCCTTTGACAGGGGCACACGAGGCTGGTGCGGCCCCTGAGCTCCTGCTGGCTGATCATTTCCTTTTTAAAACCTAGAGTGCGTGGTGCCTGAGGGCTGTTGGCATGGACACTTGGCACTGAAGATGCTGGAGAGCCTCCCTCTCTGGCTAGACTTTCCATTAGTTCTCCTCACCAAGCACCTGCCGAGGATCCTCGAAAAAAGATACAGGGCTGTCAAAGGCTGTCCCCGATGAAGGACGGCAGGCTGAGGTGAGGACAGTGGCATCACAGTCAGTTCGCCATGGACTTTGACCCCACCGTGCCTCCATTCCCAGACCTCCAGCCTGAGGGGGCAGGGGAACTGCTGTCTGGTTTCAGGTAAAAGCTGGTGACCTCAGCTCTTTTAGGACAGAGAAAACCCAGGAACAGTCAGAAGCCCTGCTGGGGAATCAAGGTGAAACCAGTGTTTCACAAACTTTTGTAGAAAGTGAGTCTGGTGAGAAGCTTGCTCTTAAAAGACTGCTGCTGACAGAGTAGGAAATGGCTGCTGCTATCTACTCTGGATGAGTCGCTGTTCACTTTGTAGCTCTTCGATGTGTCTGGAAGAAAAGCCATCATTTCAAGTTGATTCAACCTGTTAGAAATCTTTTACTCACATCCCATAGTCAGGTGGGTCCTAACCAGCACTGAGGGGAAGTGTCCATGGGCTGGAGATGGTACGGATGCCCACAGCACTTTCAGGGGATGTTGTGGGTTTGCGCTCAGTCCCCTGCTGCCACCCCTCAAATAGGATGCAAAGTTATATGCCGTTTTATTTCAGTTTTACAGGGGAAGATGCACAGAGATGTGGAAGGGAAAAGGTTTTAAGGATCATGCTAATAGTGGTTATTTCCACAAGGCAGATTTATGAATAACTTTGAAATGTTGTTGTGTCCGTATTTTCCAAATTTTCTCTAATAAAAATGTTTGAGTGAGAAAAAAAGCTTTACTTTTAGAAACTTATGGATGATTAAAGCACATCATAGGCAGGTGGTCAAGTGGTCTTGTGAGTAGTTCAGGTCCCAGGACTGAAAGGAGGTTGGAGGTGGGGACAAAGGACCCCCAGCCTAGGCCTTCTCTTTCGCGACACCAGCTGGGGGATGCGTGAGCTCTCGTCCTCTGAGTCCTGCTCACAGGGTCTCTTTGTGGCTGTAGGACCTGACTCTGATCCTGACCCTGCTGAACCCGCAGAAATAGTGGCACCCAGGCCCCTCTGCACAGTCCTTTGGTGCTGTCCTATGTCCCTCCCGTCGTGGTTGCAGCCCTGCAGCCCCACTCCCAACCGTAGTCTTGCTGTGCACATCTGGGAAACTGAGTTACATGCCTTGCTGTAGGGCCTACGTCTGTCTCTAGATTTAACACACAAGGTCTGACTGAGTGAGTGGACGGTACTGGTGAGGGCAGCAGCTCAGCGGCCTGGAAGGGGCCTGTTGGTCCATCTGGGCATCTACTAGTGGAGTGCTGAGAGGTTGGGCTGATGGATAGAACCTGGACTCCAAACAGGGCCTGGGACCAACCCACATGACCTTCTGTGAAGGGGTTTTCTAGAAAAACTGTGCCCAGGCTCTCCTGGAAAGGAGAGGGCAGGGTGGTGGCTGTGACCCAGGGAGCAGAGTGAGCACAGGGCCCAGATGAGGCCTGGGGAGCTGCCCCTCTGCAGTCAGGCCACCCTCCTAGGAGACAGACAGGTCCCCCTGAATCTGTCTCCTTCAGTCTTTGCTGGGAGCCTGCAGACTTCTGCTTCGGGAGCTGCTTCTGTGTCAGACTTGCAAAGAGTCGACGCATGGACTGCAGAGTCCCTGGCATCTGCATCCCTTCCAGCTGGACAGGGTCCTGGATGAGGGGAAGTGGGCAGGGCTGGTGCCGTGCTATTCCCATTTCCACTCAGTTGGGGACTCAGCTCAGCAGGGCGCCAAATGATGAGAACCCCACACTGGGCGTCAGGCTGTGGGCTCCTCCTCCCCACCCCACCCATGCTGACAGGCAGTTCTGTGCACCTCAGGCCTGGAATAGCTAGGAAAACTGCCCTCTGGCACCTGTCAGAGCCAATACAGGGAACTTCTTGGTGTTCTGGTCCCTGGCAAATGAATATAGAAGGGAATCTCATTTTCTTTCTTGATCTGTTTAAGATCAGGAACTTGAAAGTCAGCTTGCAGATAGGAAGATGTGGAGTTAGGCTTTGTTTGTTTATTAAGTTCTGAGGGGGATTTTAAGCAGAGTTCTTGGGTTCAGGCTTGAGGTACAGTTGGACAGAGGAAGAAGGGGTCAGGATGCCAGCACCGGCCATGTGAACACGACTGCCTCCCTGGGTGGGTGGGAGAAGGAAAAACTGAAGACTTTTCTTAAACTTAGGAAAGTTGTTTTTATGTATATTTGGCTCATTTCTCCCCTGAACCCATGCTACCCCTTGGGAGGTGACTTCTCCTCACTGTCAGATGCTGATGTCCTCTCCCTGAGCTCAACTCCTGCCTTCTGGGCCCAGCCTGATGCCCCATCCTTGTCTGATGAGCTGCTACGTGGCCACTCCTCTTGTCCTGGAGACGGGATGGTATTTCTGATGTCTTATCTCTCCACTCAAGGGTCCCCAAAAGTGATCCTCAAGCTGTCCCCATCAGAATACCTAAAGAACATCTTCAAATATCCTGTCCCAACTTCATGTAGAGGGTGACTGAGTGCTTCTGTTCTTAACCCCCCTTCGTCTAATTCTCACACACATTCAGATATAAGAATGGCTTTTCCCTACAAGGAGTAAAATCCTTGTCCCTCTTTTGATCCCAAGACCTGTCTATCATCCCTTGACTCCCTGTCCCATCTGCCTTCTGGGTCTCTACATGCAGCCTGAGTCCCCAGTTGAGGGCGGCTAACTCATCCGCTGCTGCTGTTCTGGCTTGTTCAGAGGGCGCATGTTCCTCCTGCTGGTCTGGTCACTATAAGCTCAATGGCTATCATGTTCCATGATGGCATTTGATCCCTCAGAAGTTGATGTCATTATTCTGTACCTGGGGATATCCTCAGAAGATGCAGGTGCAGCAGGTGACATGGTGACCTTTCATCACCCCCCAGTGGTTACCTCTGGGTCTCATCCACAGAAATTCCATAAAGTTGATTTATGCCTTACTTGATCAAAGTGCCTTTGAAGCTGTTTTTGCAACAAGAGTGATGCTGGTCTAGCTGCAGTGCCAGATGTGATGTCTGAATTGGGATACCCACGGGATCAAGTCAGGGGGTGGCGTGACCAGTGGGCCTTGGGAAGGACCCTAAGTCCAGAGTGTAGGACGCAGCCCCTGCTGAGGTAGGAGTCCCCATTGCAGATGCCGGCTGCAGAGGAACCCAGGGGCCTCGGGGTGGGGCGCAGCACCCAGAAGAGTGCTGCCTGTTCAGAGATGGGTCTGTGGTTACAGCTGCAACCACAATGGAGCTGCAGGCCAGGGCTGGAGCCATCCAGCTCCCAGGTCAGCACCAAGGACAGCACTGAGGTCAGCACAAATGTCAGCCCCAAGGTCATCAACATACATTAGCACGGGGTGAGCTCCCAGGGCAGCAGAGGGGGCACCAAGGTCAACTGCAGGGTCAGCTCCTGGGTCTGCCCTGAGGTCATCTCCAGGTCCACACTGGAGTGGATGAGGGACATAGAGCCAGGACTTGGGGCCTCCGTAGATGCAGTACGGCAAGTCCTCTGTGCTTTGGAAAAACCCACAGCAATTTCTTGACTCGTGGGATTTTGACCCAAATCAATATGTATTTGATTAGCTGTACATCAATGCAGGCGGCTTTCAGACTCCACTGGTTTTAGGTAAATTAAATTGGCAATTCCATATCCTTTTCTGGTGGAGGGTCACATGGCTGACTTCAGGAAAAACAGAAAACACAAACAAAGCACAGGCTCAGAGCTGGCACAGGAGACTGGGGACAGAACAGGATGCATTGAATTTAGTTCCTTGGAGGCCAGAAGCTGATGGTTAGGGGAAACAGCTCCTAGTGAGAGGGTGGCTGACGCCAGCCGGCTCCCTTAGGTGCCTGCACTCTCCTGATGGGCTCCGAAAGTACTGTGTGTGGTGGGGGCATGTGAGCCCAAGCTCAGAGGTGGGCACCTGGTCCCTGGTCGGGCAGAGGTGAGCACAGTTCCATCTCACCACGCTGATCCACTGACTGAGCTCCATCTATTCTCAGCCCTTGTAGGGCTTTGCCTCCAAACATGTCCCCTCTTCTGTTCTGCTTGTCCATCTTTCCAAAGTTTCTTTGATTTTGCTTACTTGTTTTTGTCCAAAACAAAATACATTTTCTTGGTTTAGATGATTTCAGCGGTGACAAGGAAGTGTCCCTATGAAGGGTCTCCCTTGAAGCCCTGAACCCCGCCCCCGGCCCAGGGGCAGTTAGCCTGGGGGCTGTCAGCAGAGGCCTCTGCTGGGCCTGTCAGGACTGCAGCCAGTGGCTCCTCCCCCACTTCAGCTGCAAGGGCGCAGGCCCAGCATCCCCGCTCTTGCATGAGCCCCCTCCCAGGCTCTGGCCCTGTCCTCAGCTCCTCGGGCGCCTGCGGGCACTCGGTATGTCAGGAGACAAACTGATCGCCTCTGCTGTCAACAGTCACCCTGCAAACAGCCAAACACCTTTGATGTTCTTCAAACATATTATAATTAAAAAATTACATGCTGGGAGAAAAATTATAAGCGTTTAATCAGAAGAGAGGGTCAAGCTGATGCAATTAGGAAGATGTGCTGGCTGTTATAAACAGAGCTGCTTCATCCCTGCTCTGGTGCAAGCAATTGGATTTGGGCTGAGATATTTCCGTCAAGTTCTCTTTGAATCGAGAAAACACCATTTTGTTGTGTTTGTCCAGGAGTGTCTGTGACCTCAGAGCTCTTTGAGGTCACTGGCTGTGACCCATTTCTGTGGCCTTTGAGGGCGGAAGGCAGGCCATGACAGCCGATACGGGAATGCACTCACTGGACAGCGAGCCCGTGAATACTGCAAGTTAGGAGCCTGAGTCCCGGACGGCAATCAGGAAGCATGTGCAGGAAGGAGAACTGCTGCTAAGCTGAAGGCTTTGGAAGAGTCCATCAGTCAGCGAATCAGAAAATTGCCCGAGTCTCAAGCTGTAACCAAGAGATCATGGAAAACCAAAAGAAATCAGAAGAAGAAATGTGTATTTCCTCTCCTCTGTCCCTTGGGCACCTGGGCCCATGACCAGCACCTGGCCAGCCCCCTGCTGAGAGCCGTGTGCTGTCCTTGGGCTGCCTCTCTGGAGTCCTGGACCCAGAACCTGCCTGTGATCTTCTCCGGGGGTGGGGACAGAAGGCTACATGTGTGAGGTTTTCAGACCACTTGGCAGATGTGCTCAGCAGCTATGACATGAGGGTGGAAAGCCCATGAGAAAAGTCCAGTGGGGCTTGGTGACGAGCTCTCATTGGAGCTGTGTGGCCCAAGATTGGCAGTGTCCTGTGTGATAATGACGCTTCTGTGGGGACAGCCTCACCCCTGTGATTCCAAATGCTGCTGCTTCTCAAGGCCCTTCTTACTCTCACTTGAGCCTCATCAAAACGTTGCGAGGGAGGCTGTGTGACCTGTATATATTCTTGTCTAAAGTACAAGGTCATGCATGGAACCCACTTCACCCTATGCAAGGCAGCGGAGGCTTGGGCTTGGGGACCCGCTCATGTTCATAGCAGCAGACAAGGAGGACTGACAGACAGAAGGATAGACAGACAGACAGAAGGATAGACAGACAGACAGCCCGGCTACCCTGTTCAACTCCGGTGGCTCTGAGATTGGACACCTGAGTTGACAGCCTGCTGAACTCAAATTGAAACTCCATGTATACTGGGTCCCAGGAGTGTGAGGTCCAGTTCCTGCATCGCTGGCTCAGGCAGGGACTGTTCTGTAAGTTCCTGGTCACGTGTAATGCTAAGGGCAAGGCCTCCTCCACCATGGACACAGAGAGAAGGACAAAATGATAGTGGCAGACACATATGGGCAGAGACTCACAGTAAACAGGTGAGAAGGCAGAGCTGCCACTCTCCTTCAAGGAAGTCCTTCACCGCTCTGTGGGTTCTGCTGCTTTTGTACAAACGAGTCAAGAAAGCAAGTTCCCTGAAGGAAACAACTTATCCAGCACGAGTTTTTCCACAGTTGCTCTTCCTAGTCACCTAAGGGCCATCAAGCATCTGCAGATTGGGAGCCAGGACCATCGCCTGGTGTCCCCAGAGGATGCTCACCTGGCATCTGAAATCACCACGCACGTGCCCTCTGGAGCTCCAGCCATGGAGAAACCTGTCTGCTTTCACTTTAACCCGACTTCCTGAGGCTCCCTTCCTCCTGCAGGTTTTCAACTTAGACCCTTTCAGCCCCCTGATGTCCTTCTGACACTCATCTTGAGTTCTTTGACTTTGTCCTGAACTTTATTTTTTCTCCCTTTTATCAAGAAAAGTTGAAGTCGCCACGATTTTATCCATGTCAGCCAGCTGGAGGCTTCTCTGTCCTGCCAGAGTGGTTCACTCCAGGTCTCTGTTGGAGTGCTCTCTTCTCACCCCACTGACCACACTGACCCCCAGGCTCCCTCCTCTCCCCACCGGGCCACACCTCTGAACGTGAGCGCTCTGTCCACAGTGCCCTGTGGATTGCAGGGAGGCCTTGCCTTCCTCTTGTTGGGTAGCGGGCACTTTGCCTGAAAGAAATTTGACTGAAATAAGTTCTCTCGATCATCAATCTGTCTAGTTTGCCTAAAACTTAACTTGTAAAAAGTCTATTTCCGTGTCTTTAGGGATCTCATTTTATAAAGATATTTTTGCCAAATACAGTTGTTTCTGAGGAAATTTGAACCATCTCCAGAAAAGTATTTCCAGCTTAACTTCTCAATTTATGTGTGCATCATACTTCACACTACTGTGAATGGTGAAATTATTTTGAATCCTGAGTAGTGTTTAATAAGGAATTATTTTTAGGTATCAGGAGGAATTTTAGCCAGATTTCCAAAATACCTTGTTTTTTGAAGTCTTCATCTCACAGTACATATTCACCACAGGGCAATTCACTGCCCGGTGCCTCTCCCTTCTGGCCATGCCCCATGCGGGCAGCCTCTTCTCTCTTCACCTGCCATGTTGCCACCTGTGAGTGGACCGAGTGGCTTCTCTGTGACCCTGACCAGGTGGTGCCATGAAGCACAGCCCATCAGGCCTCCAGAGATGTGACCTGTTGAGCCTGTGTTGAGAGAAACAGGAGAAAAACAAATCTCTTCCTAAGAGGAATGTTCTGCATGGGTTTTTAAAGCAGAGCCACAGATTCTCAGTACTCAAAGTCCTCCATGTACATTAAATGAGTCATTCAGGTCACAAGTTCAGGAAGAAATTTGCTGTCTGTTCACCAAAGTTTTCTTCCCCAGGGCCACACCTTCCATGGACTCAGTTCCCCTGAATGGCCCCCATGCGGCCTATGCGCAGAGGAGCCGTCCTGTCCCTGCAGCGTGAGTGGGCACAGCACTGGGCAGGTTCTGAGATACCGGCATGGTAATTCTCGGACAGGGACAGAGATGGGAAACATGAAAGACAGATATGGAGGAAAGTTCAAACCCGTGTAACAGAAGCTCAGTAAGGTTAAAGAAAGGCGGTGATGCAAAGACGAAGCTTCCAGGTGGAGTGAGCGTGGCTCTGTCTGCAGATGGAAGAGGAAACCACAGTCAGGAGGATAAATGAGGTCTCTGGGTATCTGGGCACGTCGTAGGAAATTCAGAACATGAGTGAGAAAACTTTTAAAACCAACCAGAAAAAAAATCAGATTGCCGATGAAGAAATAAGTCCTAACTGGATTGATAGCAGCATCCTATCAAGTCAGAGACAATGCAATAGTGTCTTCAAAATGTGGGTTTTCTTATCTATCTGATGCAGAAAAGCACCCACATGTGTAATAAAACTCTAGCAAACTCACAATAAAAGGGAGATTCCTAACCTGACAAACTGTAAAAAGCAAGCATCATATTTAGGGAGACATTTTAGGAGCGTTTCCTCTGACATTGGGATGGCAGTTGACCGCTAGTCCTAAAGGTTCTGGCTGACATGATGCAGACAGGAAAGAAACAGAACTTCTGCAATCAAGACTGTCATTTCTCACAGACAAGATGATTGCTTGCATATAAAATGTACAAAGTTAACAGATACATTTTCTAATTGGGTGAATATAAAGCAAAATCACTGGACAAAAGATCAGCTCATAAAAACAAGTCTGGAAATACGAAAAATAAGGTAATATTTATAAGAATACAAAAGAATAAAGTAGCAAGGAATCAATACTGTGCACACAAGATCTTGATGGAGAAAATAAAACTATATTACATAGAAGGTCAAAAAATGCAGGAATCTGTCATACTCTTGAATGAGAAGTGATGAAACTGATTCTAACTGATCTATTCAATTCACATAAAAGTTCTGGCTGCATTTTTTAAGGAATTATATCCATTTGTTTGAACATTTATATGAATATGTTTCACAAATAGCTAGGAGATAACTTGGAAAAAAAGCAAAGAGAAGAGATTTTTGGACATGCTCTCTGTAATCACCCTGTAAAGACTCAGCAACTGGGACAGCGGGTTTGGCTGCAAGGAGGCTCGCAGAGTAAGGCCCAGGCCACCCTACAGCCCACAGTGTCACTGTGCTAGAGGCCAGTCGGGGCTCTCGATCACATCCTTGGCAAAGTTGGCTCTCAGATAAAGGGAGTGAAACCTCCTACCTGAAACATACACAGTGAGGACTTTCAGGTCAGTGAAAGTTGCTGAACTCTTAACATTTTAGAGATAAAGTTAGCAAGTCCGAAATTGATGTGTTCAGTGACTTAGATTTCAAACCTTTTTGTTTAGGGGAGGATACATTGTATAAGGCTAAGAGAGAACTGATCACGAAAAGAAGGTCAAAAGATCCATATTTAAAATACACAATAAATGCTGTGAGTCCACTGGAAAAATACACCAACCCCGGATTCCCTGGGTATAAGATAAGACAGATAACAGAGATGATAGTCTTTACAAATCGGACACGAGAATCAATACAATCAGTGGCTCTCTCTATGTAGGAGAAGCAAGTACTGAAAAGCTGGGTCATTCTACTCATTCTCAAGAGTGTGGGAAGAAAGAGAGCAAAGGCCTCGGTGTGGGGAGACCCTAGAAGTGGGTCCTGGAGGAAAATGTGGGATAGGAGCTACTGCAGGGCCCTTCACATGCGTTCAGAAAGCACACACGGTGGGTGTTGACCGTGGGCAAGCACATTAGTGTGTGCGATGAAATGTGCACATCTTCTCACTGTGGCAGGGAGGGCGGGCTCAGGAGCTCCCCCAGTGGTCAAGAACGTGGACCCTGCAGGACGTGGTGACTGGTGCTCCGAGAAGCAGATGGAGGTGAGGAGTATGGAGGTGAGATGTATGGAGGTGAGCTGTGTGGAGGTGAGGTATATAGATGTGGGGTATGTGGATGTGAGGTGTGTGGCAGTGAGGTGTGTGGAGGTGAGCTGTGTGGAGTTGAGGTATGTGGATGTGAGGTGTGTGGAGTGAGGTGTGTGGAGGTGAGGTGTGTGGAGGTGAGGTGTGTGGAGGTGAGAAGTGTGTAGATGAGGTGTGTGTAGGTGAGGTGTGTGGAGGTGAGGTGTGTAGAGTGGGGTGTGTGGAGGTGAGATGTGTGGAGGTGAGGAGTGTGTAGGTGAGCTGTGTGGAGGTGAGGTATATAGATGTGGGGTGTGTGGATGTGAAGTGTGTGGCGGCGAGGTGTGTGGAGGTGAGCTGTGTGGAGTTGAGGTATGTGGATGTGAGGTGTGTGGAGTGAGGTGTGTGGAGGTGAGGTGTGTGGAGTGAGGTGTGTGGAGCTGAATATGAAAAGTGTGTGGAAGTCAACTGTGTGGAGGTGCCATATGGGGATGCACCTGAGGGTCAGACTAGAGAGGCAACCGTGTGGCCAGGCGAATGGCCAGGTGGTCAGGGGCAGCCCTGTCCTGCTGCAGGCTCACAGCAGGTGTCACATGTTGATTCCATTGCTCCTGGCCACAGCACTGGCCCAGAGCAGCGGGGAGGCTCGGTGAGCACACAAACCTGATCCAGAGGGCCCGGCGGTAGAGGTGTCAGGGCCCCTCCTTTCAGCTCCACAGTCAGGGCAGGCTCGCCTTGCCATGTGAGGTCTGAGGAACAGCCGAGTGAGGCATGCACCCTGTGCATATCTGTGGGCGTCCAAGGCTCCGTCCACACAGAACGTGGGCCTGAGGTGACCAGGGAGTTAGTTGACTTGCGGCCGGGAAACCCGCAGGTTTGTGTGTGCAAAAGTTGTTCAGTGGTGAGATCCTGATTCTCACGTGAGAATACCGCCCGCCCCACATGACCGAAACCCGGCAGGACAGGTGTCCTCAAATTGGATGTGGTGCCGCAGACTGACCACATGAGCTCTGGAGGGTGTGGACTCTGGCCACCTGGGCATGCAGAGTGCCCAGAGCTATGCTGTGAGATGTAGCGATCCTTCACAGGCCTTCACAAAACGCATGTACTCTTCCTCTTATCCACAGAAAGCAGGCTCAAGAGGTCCCCGGCGGACCTCATCAACTGGGAGGTGTGGATGTGGACTGCATGTCTGGCTCTGCTCACCATGCCACGAGCCCACTGGTGACCCCTGACCCCGCAGCACCGGCCCCACCACACGCACAGGTGACAGGAGGGTGAGACACCTCTGTTCCGCCCTGTGCAGGGAGGAAGGACGGGGCCGGACAACTGCCGACACATGGAGAGCTGAGAGCAGGGACGGCAGCTGTGGGTTCTCGATGGAGTGGTGGCGTAGATGTCCTACAGGCTTGGCCCAGAGCTGGGGCCCAGGATCAGGCTGTGCAAGGCCTTGGTGACCCCTTAGGACAAGGGGAAAGGGTACCGGAGGGCCTGGCCTCTACACAGGACAACGCTGTCTTGGCTGGAACCTGTTGGTTTGGGACATGGCATAAGTACCACCTGGGGCTTCTGGAAGTGCCGGCTCTCAGGGGGCACACAGACTGGCCCCCACAGTGTAGAGCTGACTGGGAGAAGCCCTGGGCAGTGGACAGTGTGTCTTTTCCCAAGTTTCTGTTACATTTGAACTGCTACGTGGTGAGTGTCCACACTGTGGGAGTGTCTACACCACAGTAATGAGTCTTCCCAGAACACCATTTCCCTGGAAATCGAGTGTCAGCAGGCCCTCAGGGGCTCCGGGACCCCAGCTTCCCCTCAGCCACAGTCGTGCTGCTGGCCTAGTATGGGCTGCCTGTGGGTCCAGACAGCAAGGGATAATATCTTCTCCTGCAGGGACCCCAGAGAGAGGGAGCAGATGGGAGAGATGACAGAACCCTTGTTTCTGGCCCCACACCCAGGACTGTGAACATGTCTAGTTTAGAGACAAAGATTTCATTGCTATGAATCTCAGCAGCTAACAAAACAGCCCCTTTCGATCTTCAGAGCAAATTGAGGCCCTTTCTTTTGGCAGAACTCAGAACCGCTCTGATGCCTGAAGTTCACTGAGGAAGAAGAACCTACAAGTGATGTCAGCAGCTGTGCCCGCTTGCCTGCCCCGGCCTCGGGGGTCAGGGAGAGCAGTGGATGACCTGCTCTGAACAGTTCTATCTCCCATCTTTTCAAAGAAGAGATGGTCCTCCCTGCATCACTATTGCCACAAACCTGGTGTGCTTGCTGACACCAGCTGGTCCCTGAAAGAGTTCACCAAGCACCTGCTGCCAACACTGCCAGACCTGCGTTCCTGTGGGGCCACTTTCCTGGGAGACCCGCTGCGAAGCTGCCCACAAGGGCAGTGTGGCCTGAGAAGAGGCCTGCGGTTTGCATTGTCCCGCTGCTGCTGTCATGCCTTTTGTTACAGGGAGTAGAGCAGGCACCAGGGTCACTAATTTTATGATCTAATGCCAGGCACTTAGTTCATCTTTGCAGAGGTTTGTTATATAAATGGGTAGGAAAGGTGCACATGTGAATCAAAGAATGAACAAAGATTTGGAAAACTCAGACTTTGTCTTTTTTTTATTAGGTTCTGACTCAGCTTCGCCTCCGGCCTGCGCCTCTTTTGGGAGCCACCACACCTCTGAGGGGCCTGGCTGACATCTCAGGAACACAATCAGTTTCGCAGGCGGAGGACTTGGAATGAACAGGACATGCGATTTCTTTTTTTGGCCAATAGGAGGCAAATCTGAGCCCATCCCAGTGCTGAAGTTCCTGCTGCCAGAGCTGCATGGGGAAGGGACGTGCCCTCTCCTTCCCGAGCCCTCCGGCCAGGCAGCTGCACACTACGGTGACCTCAGAGTCCTAGGATATGGGGAGCCAGGCCTCACACCATCACCCACCTGACCCACTCAATAAGTGCGACATGGGGAGAGTTACCCATTTCACAGACGGGACCGGGTGGGAGGTGCGGAAGCACCCCATGCCAGGTCCCAGTCCAGCAAGGGCACTGCTGGGTGTGTAGAGTCGGTTTCATCCACTTTCTGCTCTTCCAGTTTGCTCCTGAGAATCCAAGAGCAACCAGAAGACAAACGGTGCTTGGGTGTCTGCACAAGAGTGGGACAGACTTGCTACCCCACACCAGCACCTGCTCCGGGCAATCATCATGCAGCTCTACCGTATCTGTACCACAGTGTCTGATGCTCCTCAAAAGCAGGAGACAAATGGTCACGAGGTGGGGGCTAAGTAGAGACGGGAATGTTTACAGGTTGGAGGCTAGGACACAGGACCACAGGATGCCTTTGGGAAGCAAAGCTGGCACTTCTTTATGCATAAGAATGGCAGGCTGGCAGGAGGGGCCACAGCCTCCTTAGGCCTCTGGAGGAGGGGTGGGTGGGACCTCGACACCGGTCCATCCTGGCCAGCCAGTCCAATCGTGCCACCCCTCACTGCGGGCACTGCTCCCATCACTGCACTGGTTCGGTCACAGCTCCGGTGCTGTGCTGCTGTCCTTGTTGGGGCTCTGCTTGGACAGCCTGTAGATCATGTGCTCATTATGTGCTGTTACCTCCTCTGCTTGACTCTACATCTGTCTTTATCTTCACGTGGGTTCCCATGACGATGCGTCTCTGTGACAATCTCGGACCGCTCACGGGCAACATGCCCTTGACTTTATGACACTGAAGCTATGTCTGCTGCTTCCTAGCTGTTCATCGCGTTTGTCACTTTCCCCTCCTTTTCTGCCTGCTTCGACTGGGGACTCATTAAAATCCCAATTATCTCCATTGCGCTAAGGGACTATGTGCATCTTTCATTTGTTGCCGTCTGTCCTGAGATATTGGAGCCCACTCCCCTGGAGGGGCCCTTGCCAGAGTCCCCACGTCCTCTCCCAGTCCCGTCTGTTGTCCTCATGTCCTTCCCCTGCATGCAGTTATAACTCACAAAGTACACATTGCATAGACCCTCAATTTTCTTGTAAGTGCTTGCACTCAGGAGATGACAGTTTTTACCTTTGTGTCATTTTGACCATTTCTGGCCTGTGTGGTTTGCCATCCATCTCCACTTGACGCCAGGACCCCTGTCTCCTCCCTGCGCATTTCCCACCACGCACTTCTATTTTCTGTGCACTCTCTGTGTGCTTCTGAAAGTCTAGCTTGTATTCATCTTTAAGTGATGTTTTTGCTGGGTATAGAATTCTTCACTGATCATTGTTCAATGACTTACTTGAATAATGTCCAAGTTTCTCTTTACATTTCTCTTTGGATAATTTCTATCAGCCTATCATCAAGTTCCCTCCTTTTTTTTCTCTCATCTTGTCTGTTAGGAGCCCATCTCTGCCTTCTATTAGGACGTTCATTGCTAGCATTTCCGCCAAGTCTCTTCCTTGTAGAAAGAAGCAATGAGCTGAGCCCCTGCCAAGTGCCTCTCTGCACTGCGCTCGGTCTGACTTCCCTTGCTGGCTTGTGACAGAGGGACACCGTTTTCTGGAACTTCCTCTTTCTGGACCATGGCTACTACTGTCCCTGCTGACTCTTTTCCCTCTGGTGGCCCAGCATGTTGTCTGACTTTCCATGCATCTCACAGATTGGCCATTTGGTCTGTAATTTTGAAGAAATCTAAGGTTTACAGAAGTGTGATGATGCCACAGCATTCTGTCGTGCCCTTCACAAGACTCCCAAAGGTCAGCATCTCATATCACCATACAGCTCGAAGCCCACACTAAGAGGCCAGCATCCCACACCACTCTTCCCTGGACCATAGCCTCACTCAATCCCCCTGCTTCTCATGGATGCCCTTCTCCCCAAGGTCTTGTGCAGAATGATGCTGCCATCTATGCAGGCACCCAGCGTCCTCGCCTCTAACCTGTGAGCATTCTTGTCGCTCCTTATTCCCCACCTTGTGACCATTTGTCTCCTGCTTTTGAGGAGCCTCCGACCTCGTGGCTGCAGACGCAGTAGAGCTGCATGATGAATCTGCTCGGGACAGGCCCTGGTGTGTGGGATCAAGTCCGTCTCACTCACAGTGGAGGTGACGCAGCTTCGTTCTCACTGCCTGGAGGGTCACTCCCCCAGTGTCAGGGGACTGCAGGTGGGACTGCAGATGTCCTTCAGTGGGGCTGGAGCTCTGATGCTGGAGCATCAGTGCTCTCCCTTGAGGCTCTGCTCCCGCGGCCTGCCTTCCCCAGACTCTGGCACCCTGTCCTCTGTATTCTGGAGAAAGCTTGCAAGCCAGAGGGAGTGAAGGTGAGCCGCTCTGACTCTTGGTGCTTCTAACCTTCTGCAGATTCAAAGCAGCATTCCCATCTGATCATGACCTTTACAAACGCATTGACATTTCAGTGTTTTCCTCGTGCCTGTACCTGGTGAGGTTCCTGCTTCCTCCACTGTGCATAATGAAGACAACCACTGGCTTCTTCTTTCTTAACTGGGCAGCGTGGTAGTCTGCATTTCAGTTTCCTGTGCAACTCTGGCTTCTTGATTGCCTTAAAGTGATGATACTGTAGGTCACCCAGCTCGTTCTGCCTGGAGCGATAGCAGCATTTTGTTGTGAGTTCCTAGCTCATATAGAAACTGAAGTCACATTCTGCTGCTTCAAGATTGATTTTTTTAAGAAACATTTATTTATTATTTATCTTTTTTTTTTAAATGTAAAGGTGCAGGCAGAAATGATGTCAAGTAGGCGGGCAGGAAGAGAGAGGAGGATGATACATTCTTGTTTTATTTTATTTAGTTGTTTACATGGCTTGTTTCCTTCCAGACCTCAAACTTAAACCCAGGGGTATGTGCTTTGCCCCTTTGGAGGTGATTAACTTCACCGTTGCTCCACCAGGGTGTATCTATAGTGATTTTTTTAAACCACATATTTATGTATCAGGGATGCAATGAAAGAGGCTAGTGAACAAGGAGCAGAAAGGTTGGGAAAGGGAGGGGCAAAGAATCTGGAAGAACTGGGAGGGGTTTGAGAGCGACCTCTGGTATCTAGAATTCAGCAGCACCGATAGACTCCAGTAGCACAGCCTGATTAAGCCTGTTGGGGGCCTGCACCTCTTGATCCTGTATTCTTCCAATTCCTTCATCTATAATCTAATTTGTTTTGTATTTCGCACCAACACACATGCTTCCTTTCTAGACTTCCATAAGAAATCAACTCATAGAGACTCTGAGTAGGACTTCACTCAGATTTCAAGTGGTCCTTGGAAAGGGTGTCATTTTATAGTGTCTCATCCATTATCTGATGCCCCTGTCTCTGCTCTCATCCTTCCCTTCTGATCTTACCCTTGAAGAGCTTTTGATTATTTTTGTCTTGATTACTCTCAATCTTAACTCACATTCCTGCATCCTAAACTATTCATTAAAAAAAAAAGAAACACACTTCATATAACATGGTCTGTGAATCCAACTGCTCATAAGGTCACAGATGGATTTGCAATCACAAAATCATTGTTTTTGTTTTATTTGAAAGGTGTGGACGTCTGAATTACCTATGACCCTCAGACTCCTTCAGCTCTGAGGGTCACAGGAAGGCATAGAAGGAGGAAGAGACTTGAGAAGAAAACCAGTGTTTGCTGTAAACCAACCACACCACAGTCTTCATGATGATAATGATAACAGCAAAAGCAATAGTAAATGATAATAACAATAATAATAATAAAAATATTCTAGAATAGTTAGTATTAGTTACTTTCTGGGCCCTCTACCACGCATTTGCGTGAATTCTGGAACTGAATACCACCTATGAGATGAAACTATTGTCATCTCCATTTATTGATGAAGACATCAAGGCTTGGAAAGGTGACTGTCAAAGCTGCCTATGAGTGACTGTGGAGTATAGAGCAGGACTTGCCTTTGGGGGCCTCTGACGCATAAGTGTGAGTCAGACACAGATGGCCAGACACTGTCAAGTTGGTCAGCTCTGGTCAGCTGGGAGGTGCTGGCCCCAGAAGGTGGTGACCCCACTTCTCCAGAGGGACAACAGTTCATCCATGACTTGTTCCATGAATGAGAGGCCAGAGTTGGGTCACATGCATGTCTGTGCTCCTTGTAACTCCAATTTCCCTCTTTCCCTGCTCTCGAAAATGGCTCATGGCCTCATTCCTGTGTGATTCTCGGGACAGACCTCTCACCGACAACAGCCTTAAGCAGCAGGTGCAAGGAGACGGGGGCATGTGACACTGTCCAAGGTAGCCGGCCCTGTGCTGTGAGTCCGGTAGCCGAGCTGCAGCCACAGGTCATAGAGACATATGTACTGGACTGAGTCCACGCAGTCTCTGGTGAGGCCGGCCCCTGCATCGTAATTAATCTTGGTGTTGCACCTAATGACACAATGGGATTGAGGAATTGAGCTATTTGATTGGACACATTTTGATAGTTTAATTTTCAATAACACATGGTCAGAACTCATTCGCATAATTACTAAATAGATTAATATGCCAATATCTCTGACCAGCTGCAAGGGAAAGATTCAGGCCTTCAAAGCTGCTTGACGGGCCTTTAAATTGAAGTTGATGTTCTGGAGCAATGGGCTGCAGGCCTCCTGAGATGGGAGGTCTGGTCAGGGGCAGCAGTGAAGGTCACAGAAAGGACTGCTGTGGGGGGACACTTGTCATGGGACACTGGCATGGCGTCCCCCTTGTAGTCAGACAGCAGGCTCAAGGGTTGGTCCAGAGAGGTGTCACAAGTGAGTTGTCCCCCGAGGTCAGGGCTACCAGGTATCCTCAGCCAGGGCCTGTCTGTCTTTCAGGTCAAGCATTTCGGATACACCTGTCGCAGTAGCTACACCAGATGTCACAGGCTGGCACCTCCGGGGACAATAAGACTGGGGAGCCCTGTTACTCTGGGGTCGGCCAGGGAGTGACTGGCCTACAGGGTCAGAGACAGGGCAGGGGTGCTCACTGCAGGTCTGCCTTCTTGGTCAGCAGGCCTACCTGAGTATGCACCAGGGGGTTCCCTCCTAAGAAGGGCGTCTGCGAGGCCTAGTCACAGGTGAGGCCCAGCAAATGCTCAGACAGCAGGGATGCAGGTAGTGGCTCAGCAGCATGAGTCCAGGGTGCTGTGATTCTGTTAGGGACCAGGGAGGTGATGGTTGTGGTACGGGGTGGGAGGCGGGGTGGCTGGGGCTGGTTTGCTGGGGGCATTGGGAGGCCCCTACCTGTCTTTCTCTATTCGGGGTCTGGCGTTTAACATCCAGCAACTTGAGCTGAGCGCCAGTGGTGGGGCCCAGGGCACCATGCAGGAGACGTGTGGGCAACCTCAGCTTCCCTGCTGCCCTTTCTGTGCAAAGAGGAGCTGGTGCTGCCGAGTGAAGGGCATTGTTCCAGGTCACATTGGGGTCTGAACTGCAGCTGCACCCCCAAACCAGAAAAGGAGGCACCTGCCCTGTGGGAGGGGAAGGGGTTTCCCAGGGCCCAGGGACCCAGGCAACTCCAGCTCTGTGGAGGTAGAGCTATCCCTCCACCCTGTCTCCTGGGTCTCGGGCTGGCTGTCAGTGCTCATAGTCATGGGCCTTGAAAAGCTTCCAGGGTCAAGTAGCCCAGAAGTGGAACAAAATTAAAGGGACAAAGAGGCCCCTAGAAAGAAAGATGGCCCACCGCCCCTGCTGCCCCCGCACTTTCTCGCCCCGCTCCAGAAAGCAGGGACTGTCACGAGGCCATTAGCCATGGGAATCGGGATGAGAGGCAGAGCTGAGCTGTGCTCACGCTGGCTGACAGGTGACATCCTTCAGCTGTCGCGGGGTGTGCGCTCCTGATCTTCCATTTGCTAGTTTAAAAAACGTTTTAAGTGAATTTCGTGCTTGGGGGAAGAGGTGTGATTGGCAGCCCCAGGGGTCCCTCGTCTTGTAAGAAGCACTCTTGTCTGCTCCGCAGCTCAGGAAATCAGAGAGTAGGAACCAGTGATGGTGCTACTGGCATGTACCTGGGGCTGTGCTCTCTGCAAGGGCTCGTCCCCTGAGTCCCCATCTGTGGGAGACAGGGGAGTTGGTGCGATTCGGCACATTTGCTGGCATCTTGGAGGGGAGGACACACTGACCCTTGAAGAAATGGTTGGTGGGGTGGGGAGTCCTGGGCTCAAATCTCAGTGTCACCAGTAGCAGAACTGTGCTGAGTCCTCAGTCCCCCAGGAGCAGGCACAAAAAGTCACGGGAAGGCAATGTCCCCAAGCACCTGTCGGCAACCTGTCCAGAGAGATTGGAGTCAGCCTGGCTGGGTGAAGCCCTCGCCCCACATTCAAGGTCTCCGCTGCTCTGTGGGGGAGACCTGCGTGGAGTTCTGTGCAGATTCAAGGCCTCCCTCCTCTGCTGACAGAGTGGTAGCTCTTTCTCATAGCCCTGTGATCACATGGGAGGCTATTCATTAATATTCATTTATCTTGATCTTTGATTTTTTAAAAGTCCATTTCTGTATTTGTGGCTGATTGTGTCGACTGCCTTGCATGTGTGTCTGGGCACCCTGCGTGCCTGAACTGATCCGGGGTCATGGGTACAGTGCTCAAGGCCCTCAGGTCTCCACGAGTACATGGCGGGCTGACCTCAGGGTCTGGGACCCTCACTGGCTAGGGACACCTTCTTGACTTGGCCACACATAGCCAAAGCAGCACTGGTCTTCCGACCTTCCTCTAATCTCATGAACTTCTCTCAAAGCTCTGGGGACCCCTCTGCTGCTTGTGCTTGCTCCAGGCAGGTGTCACAAGTCCTACATCCACCCCTGGACCCCTAGGCTAACATGGGCTCAGGAAACACGTCCGAGGACAGAGGAAGCTGTCACTGCATGGCCCCCGGCCAACGCCTGGCCTCCACAGGCAGCACCTGGCTCCCATGGGCAGTTATTGACCCTACAGGCAGCACTAAGGCCCCACAGCCAACTTGCCCAGTCCCCAGCAAGCCTGGCCATCTCCTAGGCACACTGCTTCCGCAGGAGGGCAGCGAGGCTTCCACTGCAGGAACCATGAGGAGCCAGGAGCACAGCTTTCTTCTGTTTGGGAGAAAATCTGTTTCTCTCCAACTTCCTTGCAAGGACTAAAGCAGAGCCATTTGCTCACACATCAGGGTGGCCTCCTGTAGGTCCTGTGTGAAATGCCCCTGAGGGGCCTCTCTAGAGGGGGTCCAACCAGCACGCACTCCAGGGGCCAGGCAGCCATTACGTCATGGATGAGACCTTGTGGAACTGCGGCCCCACGTTGCTGCCTGTGTCACCGCAGAGCACTGCCTGTGTCAGGAGGGCCAGTCAATGGCTAGTCAGTGGGAGGAAGGCTAGTCAATGATCAGTTAGTAGGAGCTGGGCTAGCCCAGAGACTAATTTGACATTTTTTTGAGGAAAGACAGAGGGCTGTGTAGTGAGAGGTGGGTCCAATAGGACTGTCCACAAGGGCCCACGTGCTGTGCCGGCCTGGTGTTAGCGTGCTGGGGACACTTCTGCTGCACCAGCACTCCAGGAGCAGGCGTTGTGCCCAATCACAGCCAGAGCAGACCCGGCTCTTCCAGCCCCAGTGGAACAGGCTGTGCGGTCCATTTTCTTTTCCTACCCTGGACAGGAGCTGGGGGACACTGGTCAGTACCTCCACAATCACAGGCAGTCATGGGACAGTTAGGGGGACAGTCACGGGCAGTAAAGGGTGTATCACAGGATAGTCAGAGAAATTTGGGGACCGTCAAGGGAGTATCATGGGGACAATCAAGAGAACAGTTACGAGATAGTCAGAGGACAGTTGGGAGACAGTCATAGGACAATCAAGGAGACAATCATGGGGACAGTCAGGGAGATAGTCTTGGGGACAGTCAGGGAATGTCACAGCCACAGCCAAAAGAACAGTCATGGGACAGTCATAGGGACAGTCACGGGACAATCAGGACAGTCATAGGGAATGTTATGGGGATGGTCACAGTGCAGTCACAGGACAGTCACGAACAATCACAGGATAGTCACTAGGACAATCATGGAGCAGTCATGGGACCGTCAAGAGAAGTCATGTGGACTGCCATGTGGACTGTCATAGTGTAGTCACAGGACAATAATGAGAGTAAGAGACACTACACTAAAGTCAGGGTGACAGTCTCAGGAAAGTTCTGGGATAATCATGGAGAGTCATGGGACATTCATGGGGAATGTCATGGGGCTAGTCATGGTTAAGTTACAGGACAGTCATGAGACAGGGAGAAATTCATGGGACAATCATAGGAAAGAAGCAGAAAAGTCATGGAGACAGTAATGGGGACAATCATGGGTCATAGTTGTGAGACAGTCATGGTGACATCACAGGACAGTCATGGTCAAAGACATGGGAGTGACAGGGGGACAGTCATGGAGCAGTCAGGTGGATAGTCACGGGAAAGTCAGAGAAAAGTCATGGAAGAGACATGGTGCAGTCACAGAGTACAGATACAAAACAGTTATGTGGTATGTCATGGGGACAGTGATGGTACAGTCAAAGGACAGGAACGAGATAGTCAGGGACATCATGGGGCAAAGGGACAGTCTCAGGACAGTGATGGAACAGTAATGGGATAGTCATGGGGACAATCATGGGACATTATGAGATACTCAGGGGGATGGTCAAGGGAATAGTCACAGGATAGTCATGGATAAGTCATGGGGAATGTCATAGGGACAGTTATGATAAAGTGACAGTACTGTCATGAGAAAGTAAGGGTGACAGTCACAGATTAGTTATAGAGACAGTCATGGAACAGTCATAGGATAGTCAGGGGACTGTCACAGTATATTCATGGGACAGTCAGAGTATGGGGGTGTCAGAGAGAGCGGGGAGGGGATGGGTGATGAAGGATGAGTGCTGGTTGCGGAATCACATGATCCTAGCATTCCATCCTATGGGTACTCAAAGGGGTGGCAGAGTTCACTCTGAACTGCTGCTGTCATGAGAAGGGAGGGAGCCAGGTTTGTCCCTGCCTTCTGCTACCCACAGGGCATTGCCAACTTCCAAGCCAGTAACTGGAAGCACTGGGGCAAGAGGGAGACGGGTAGATGAGTGTGGGAGGCCCAAGTGGGTGTGGGGAGGCTGAGAACTCTATAATCAAACTATTCTACCACACCCCATACCATTTACTATCCTTTATACTATTTATATATACACTATGCCTGTATGTGTATTATCTATATAATTAAATGGTGAGATGGTAGTGGTGGAGGAGGAGGTGTTGAAGGTGATAGTGGAAGTGGGGTTGATATGGTCGTGGAGGTAGACGTGGTGACAGTGACACGGGTGGTGGTGTAGTTAATAGTGCTAGAAGTGATGGTGGTGTTGGAAACTGTGGTGGTGGAGGTGATGACAATGTTGTGGTGGAGCTGACAGTTGGTGGGGCAGGCGTGGTGGAGGTGATGACAATGTTGCGGTGGAGCTGACAGTGGAGGAGACAGTGGTGGTGGAGATGGTGATGGTAGATATGAGAGGTGTTGGAGGCAATGAGAGCAGCAGTGGTGAGGCTGGTGTGCTGAAAGCAGAGATGGAGATAGTGATTTTGCTATAGAATGAGGCTGACAACCTGTTCAAGGGGAAACAGAAATAATTTTCCTACCTGGCCTGGGGAGTACACAATAACCCATGAAAGAACTGTCCTTTCTATCAGCTGGGAATCTTCTGAATATCAACATTGCATTCTCCCCGTTAGCAGTTTTTCTATCCTCTCACTTGCCTATTTGTTCTATTCCTATTATATTTTCTAAAAAGTTTGAAAATATGACATATTGAAAATCAATGTCAATTTAATAAGGTTGCGTTTTCTATTTATTTTATAACTAATGCTGGATTTTTAGCAAAGCTGAAGAAAAATAGAATATCCTAAAGAGGAAAATGAGCAAACTCCCAGAATGATTCAGAGTTCACCACCATTTACACACTATTGAGTTTTCTCATTAATCCTCTGTCCCTCTATCCCTCCTTCCTTCCCTTCCTCTTTCCTTTCTCATCATTTTGCTTCTTTATAGTTCTAAGCTGAAATTGCATATTATTTTTATATAAATTATATATAAAGCAAGTTTATGTAGTGAAATTTTCTCATGCTATTAAAATTCCTTCAAAGATGTTTTGAAGTTATGAATGATATTACATCACAAGGATACCCCATAATGTATTTATAAGGTTGAGTATGAGGTTATTTCCAATTTATTTTTCTTCTAGAAAGGTCAGCTTTCTGGCACCGAGCACCCTGCTTCAGGCATATGCACTCCAGTGTAGCTCTGTGCACATAATTCTGCACAGGTCATCGGACGACTGCAAATGGAAAGTGAAATCACTGCTTCAGGGAATTTTCATCTAGTTCAGGAGACAGATTGAAATTGAATCACAATATTTATATACTAACATATCATAGGTGAGGATGGCTGTGCAGGGAGCCACATGGGAAAGCAGCACCTGGGAAGGACCATGATCAGATGAGCACATTCATCCTTGTGCATCTGGGATTTCAGGACATTGACTCCCCACAAATACCCAAGCCCAGCTCAGACTGAAGCATAATTCACTACAGGTGTATATGGGCCGGAAGGTGTTGCTTCAAGTTCAACTATGAAGGACAATCAGGGCAAAGAATAAAGGACATTTCACTGGGACAGATGTGTACACTTTGATGAAAGAAAATCAGGCATGAATTTGAGGAACCAATAGGCTTTGTTGCAGTGGAGGGCAGATGAGGAGAAAGGAGACTGGGGTTGGAAGCAGGAGGCACAGGGGTTCCACAACCTGTGAAATGGGGGATGATGTGAGGAAATAATGACGAAGGAAGACCTCGGGTGTGGTGCCAGATGCATTGGAATCAGCACACCTTGGAGACAGGGGCATCTACATGGAAGGTGCTGAATCAAATCAGGCAGGAGCTGACAAGGGACAAGTGTAGAATGTTGACAGTCGGATTAAAATAGAAAGGAAAGGCAAAAGACACATTTTAGGAGAGGAGAAGGCTCAATGTGTAAAGAACTGATTATGTAATCAAAAGTGAAAGACAGAAAATTTAACCTGGGTTCCACTGCTTGGAGCCTACGTGACAGATTGGATTGAGGAGATGAGAAGACTCTTTGCTTTGCCTCTGTTTCTGCTGCCTGGATTTGATATGTGTTACAGGTCCGTGATCCTACGAGGGAGAAGATGGAGTGACTGCAAGCCATTGTTGGGTGCTAGGGAAAGACAGCCTTCTGGGGACAGCCTGAGATGTAAAATTCGGGCTATTTAAAATATTTAAAATAGGCGCATTCCTATTCTGCCTGTCTGTTTACTCTTGCTAGGGCAGAAAGTTCAATTTTTGTTGAATCCAATGATCTTGATCATGATCTTAATAACTTATTTTGATCTACTGAATCCTATACTCACCTGATTTTTCCCTCTGCAGACAAGATGTCTGGTCTTCTGAAGCAGGATTATAGCTGGAGTGAAATTTATGTCACTGAAACTCTTCCACAGGGAGGGCTCACACCTGTTTCCTTCAAAGTTCATTTATGATGCTGGTGATGATGATGGTGATGATGATGATGAGGATGGTGATGGTGCTGATGATGGTGATGATGATGATGAGGATGGTGATGGTGCTGATGATGGTGAGGATGGTGATGGCAGTGGTTATGATGATGTGGTGATGGTGCTGGTGCTGATTAAGATAATGGTGATGATGATGATTTTAACATTATTACTCATAACTTTTATTGAGACTAACCTATATTCCAGGTGCTAAAATTAATATGCATTAATTTTTACCTTCTATGTTAATTTTACTCTATTTTACCAAAAGAAAAATACAATTTGGGGGATGATATATTTTCATTCAAGTTCACAAAAATATAAGAGTTGAAGCTGGGATTCAACAGTAAATCTGCTTAAAACAGAATGTTCTTATTTTTCAAATTAAATTACAGAACCATTTAAAGTTGACCAAGTCTACACAGGAAGACATTCCAGGATTGCCAGGATGTTGTAATGCTAACAGCTGCATTCATCTCACACATATTTTTTTTCTGGTTTATCCATAAATCCTAAAAATGAGAGGCACTATGAAAATAGGCTGAAAACTTTGGAATCTGTCTCTTCCATTCTCTCTGTGTCAGGCCAGGAATCAGACACTGAAATCCAAACCTAAATAACTTTTACTTTTATTATGGCCTTTCTTTGGTTCCATTTGTTGCACCAGCTAATTGCTTTAGGAAACCTTGACTACATTCTGCATTTTCACCATCCCTAGGATTTAACCAGCCTTTCATCTAATATGCAAAATTGAGAGAACTTGGGCTCGTCAAAGCATAAGGCTGGAATCACAATGGTTTCATGGAAAACCAAAGCAGGAGGTGAGTCTGGAGAGGGGCTAACAGCAGACTCTGTCTCTCAGGTTCCAGCACTAATGAAATGGTGTTGTCATGGTGATGGGAGCACACATAGAATTGGGAGAAGACTTGAGAAAATATTGTGACACTGGGAGCTATAAAACCTTGTGACAGGGTATATCTTGTGATAAGCTCAGGACATCACATCACTTTCCCATGACATGTCTCGGACATTATGAGGTCAATATAATATCACAGGATTATTCAAGCAGACAGGTCTCTGCCTCCCTTAGTAATTTTGGACTCTAAGAAGTCACAGTCGGATAAGGGGTCCCAATATTTGTGACAGTAATGGCCACACGTCATGTGGATTATCTACAAAACCTGAAATAGGAGTCACTTTTAATCCCGGTGGGGAGGTCTAGTCAATATGGCCCTTGCTTGTTTACTCTCATACACCGTGCTACTATTCCTGCTCACCTTCTCTACTGGGAAGCAAGGGAAGTATGGGCATTTAAGTATGGGGAGACACAAATCATGATATGGAGTTCCTAGATAGGCCTGAGGAAGACTCCTTTCAGCAAACAAGTGTCCAGACCTGGATGCTACAGACTTACCCTTGAAGAGCTGGTGGTGTGGTCAGAGATACACGCAGAAAGGCTGGGCACAGAGCAAGAAAGATGCTGCTGAGTTCCCAAGGTCATGAGCCCTGGTGGCCCTCCTGGTAAGGCAAATCAGGAGACTGTGGAGTGTAACCCTATGATTCCACCTCAGCAGGACTCCTGTGACCCGGAAGCCTGGGTACCATGTCAGAGTTGTGATGTGTCTGGGGGTGTGGGGCAGAAGGAGGGCATTCCTAGTAGAAGGAATGCTTGTTTCTAGAGTAGGATGGAGACAGAAGGAGCACTAAGGTTGACTTCAGAAACATGTCTCTTAGACAGAGTATGGAGGACCATGCATGCACAGTGAGAACTTGAGCTTTGCTTCAGTGCTGGTGGAGGACCATTGCTGGTATTTTGAGGAGAGAAAGGATGAGAGTTGTACTACTGGGGGATGAATCACAAGAGGAATTTCAGGCAGCATCCAGCTCTTTGACAGATGAGATAGTAAGATTAAAAATGGCTTTAGATGCTTTCATTATTAAATAAGAAGTCAACAAAAAAAAAGTCAGCAAATTAAATCAGTTGATCAACAGATTAGAAACAAATCTAACTACAAGGGAAAAAAGGAAAGATGAAGGGGAAAAAAATCAATGTATCTTAAGTAAGATAAGCAGTACAGTTATAAACATATCTGAGAGAGAACGTTTTGAAAATAAAAATCTCTTGACATTATAAAGAACTAAAAATTGTTTTAAAATTGCACAATGAGAAGAATGATATCAAATCAATATAAAAGAATATTTTTAAATTCATGAAATAAATGCTACTTATCCATGGCAATAAATGCGAAGTTTTTAATGAAGTTGACGATATGCTAGAGAAAGTATATACACGGAATTTGGTTTAAAAAGGAAAAGGAAAACTAATAATTAAAAAGAAAATTTACTGGCCCCCTCCCAGAAAAATCTGTTGTAGATTATTTTGGAGTTGTTCTCAGTTGATTTTTCAAGCAACAGTCTCTGTAGTGTGTAATTGATTAGTCTGCCTAGAAAAAAAATAGGAATCTTCTGAATTCGCATTAAGAAGCAGGCATTACCATGATAGTAAAACTTGACAGAGTGCCACCTCCACAAAGAAGACCGAGTAGGACATTGGCAGGACAACTGGAGTTATAAATATTGATGTCGAATCCAAAACAAAAGATCAGCAAATCACATTCAGAAGTTTATTAAAAGAACTATGGTATCATATAAAAGAGTATGGTCTATCCCCAAATTGTAACACAATAAATATGACAAGTGGAGGACTTAGACCTTAGCATAACTCATTGGAATTCAGAAGCAAGCGCCTAGAATTCCAAAATGGGCAGGATATGAATGGACAATTCACATGAAAAATAAAAATGGCTAATAAGCATATGAAAAAGTATTAACCCTGTTAGTTATCAAAGAAATGCAAATGTGGCATCACTTTTATAAATCAAATTAGCAAAGCTTAAAAATAAATAATAGTAACACGAACGCCAATAAACATATGAAAATGTGCACAACCTCATTAAATCGAGAAAATGCAAATGAAAAACCACAGAGAAATGCCATTTTGTATCCTCTAGCCTAACAGATTGAGAACTCTGCCTCCTCTGTGTTGGGGAGATTGTTCAATCATGGGGTGTTCTGGTCCTGGAAGCAGGGGACACTCCCAGGACACAGGGGTACCCCCCGTCTGGTAGACCATGCTGGGACAGTCCCTGAAGCATTGGCCGTTAAATGCTTGCACCTATCTTTCATCGACTCCCTGAAAGGAATTCTGAAAATCCACATGCCGCTTTCACTATTTTAGACTGTCTTCCCAGCCTCTCATTGGCGAGCTTATTGTAGGCAACCCTATCATCATCTGTGCTTTGACTTTACCTTTTAAAAACTGATGTTTTTCTTTAATGTTTAAGTCACTTTTAAACTAGTTTTAGTCATGCCCTTTTCTCTTTGGACATGTATTTTTAATTCCATGATTCCCTAACTATTTTTATCCAAATTTGATAGCTGTATGCTTGAAAGTCTTTAATTTCTTATCTTACATCTTTAGAGCACAAATATTAGCACAAATAATTTGAAATATATTTCTAATATTGTTCCAAGTTATCAAAAACTTATTCTGATTGAGTTATCATTTAGTTATTGTGATACTTGATTAAAATGTGAATCAATTACAACTTTTGTTAGATAATTACTAACTATAAGAGCAAAATTTTTATTGGAGCTATATGTTTTGCTGAAATGGATAAAGTCTTTTCAACTGGTTTTGTAAATCTAAGAGTAAATATTTCCATTTAGCATGAGACAGAATACAGCATCAGTTTTATTCCTATTGTTTTTCAATATCTAAGTACTATAAATTCTTGTTCTTATAAAGGAGTTGAAAGTTTTACTTTAGTGATGTCACCCAGTTCTTTACTTTTGTTCCCAGATATATGCCGAGTATCACCTATTGATTTACCACTGATGATTGTATCATCAGAAACAATTTTTATAATGTAGTAACAGAGATCTTGACTTTGGGGGAAATGAGGTTTGGAATGCACCTGACTCACAGCCTGATTTGTCATTCACTCAGTAAAAGCATTCGCTTTCTAAACATCATCCTAAAATTTTTTAATGTGCCTTTGCTCATCTTGGACCTTTTAATACTCCAGTTAAATGCACAGAGGAAGAATGCTAATGGTGAGAATGGAATTTTTCTTTTGTAAAGTGGGTTAAGAGATCCAACTATGGGAGGTAGAAGGGACTGGCTTAAGGGGAAGTTTGAATAGAAGCTGGTGACTTGCTGATGCCCCAAGAGCGTCTGCACATGTGGCCAGGAGCCCCGGTCCGCAGACGGGGATTCAAGAGGCATCCCAGGGGCCATCTGAAGATGCAAACAGTGACCCAGGAGCTGCCACATGGAGGCTTAGCAGGAATGACCATGGGGAGACCTGCCACAGAGAATGAAGGCAGTGGTCAGAAAGCACATTAAGGAAAGAAACACACATCACATCTGTTAAGTATCCTCACAGCCAAGTTAAAATGCAGACTATTTAGGTTGGATATATTTGTGGCAAAACTCCATAGGGCGAACAATTCAATGTGGTGGAGCTTCTTGGTGGGGGACCCTCCGGGCACCCGGAGAAGGACTCAGGGTCGAGCACTCCCATCATATTTTCTCTCTTCACCCATGTCAGGGTCTAAGCTACTCCTTCATGCTCTCAGATTCTCAGAACTCAGGCTAAAGTGTGTATGTATGACACTCGAGCAGATGGAAATATTCCTTCGTATGTATGAACTAGTTTAAGATTTAAGAAGGAAAAGTGCAAGCAACATTCCGCATTTGAGATGGTTAGATTCGGTTATTTGTTTCTTTGTTTTTGCACCGATTCTGGGAATTAGAAAGGGTGGAGCATTTCTGGGAAGCAATTCAGAACTATTTATAATGAGTTTTACACTGCTCCTACTTGGGGATTCTATAACACTACTTCTAGGAATATGTCTTCAAAATCATTAGAAATGTTATCAAAGATTAATATTACAGGGAATTTTTCACAGTATTATTTGTTATGAAAAAAATTGAAAATAAAATGAACAGGCAGTAATAGGAAAGTGTTTAAATATATTGTGGTAAAGAAATAGGATAGATCGTTCAGCCATTAAATTATATTTAAAAATAATGTAAGCATCAGCAGAGCCCACATGTTCACACTTTATTAAGGGAGTGAGACTCATAACCACGCATAGTCCGGGATGATGGGGGTATGTGCCGGGTGGCGTCTGTGTCACCAGCATGGGACCAGGTTGGGCCTCCCCGTCTTCGGAGGGGACCACATAGCGCTGCCTGCTAGGAGGACCATAGTGTCATTGCTCCATCCCAGCTGTTGATCCTGACTTTTGGGGCCCAAGCGAGCAGTGGGAGGGCTGTGCAGGTGCCCTGAACAGGGTGGCTCTCTGAACCAGCCTCCCATCTCACAGCCCCGACACCATGAATAAACCCTCGGCAAGTGGATGCCCCTGCCCTCCACACAGTGGAGTCCCCCTACCCCGCTGAGTCACCTTCTCATCCAGCCCTCAGACACGCCAGCCTGCAGACGCCCCGGTCAGGAGACACCCCAGCTCACCCCACAGCACCCATCCAGGTGCCCAGCACACACTCACTTCCTCCTCTCACATAGAATGAACTTAAAAAGTTCTTTCTTGCCTTCGTGTGGCTGAGAACTCCTGTGGGGCCATTACCCACGGTGTCAGGCACTGGCACAGAGCTGACTGTTGGTGGGTGAGGAGTCTCTCCCTAAATCAGCGCATAAGGCAGATGTCCACGGCCCCTTCTTTCCATCTGGTGGGCTGATAGGGGACATGGTGCAGGGTTGGAGCTTCAACAAGCTGACTCAGAACTAGGAAGTTGCATAGCGGTGTCGGATGCAAGAGCGTCCGGGGAGGAGAGAGAAGCGCAGTGAATGTCTCTTCACAGAACTATTTGACTGCGTGTCGGTGGGAAGGGGTGAGGGGATCTTGGGGCAAGTGTGCGACCAGGATGAGTCAATGTGTCGGGCGTATGCTGGGTATCAGGAGAAGATGGGTCACCTCCAGTCTGAGGGTATGGACACGCCCTCTGCCTTCTTCCTAGGGGCTCTGGAGCAGCCCACCAATTTATTCCTAAGAGAGGAGGAGGGTACGCGCTTGGGATCAGATAGACTTGGAACTGGCCCTGTCCCAGTTGAGTGCCATCAGCTGAGAAAAGACCCAGCCCTCTGTCCTTTGACCTGCCATGGGCCTTTCCAGAGGGATGGGGTTTGCATTTTAAATCATTTTGACATGCAATTTGTTTGCTGGTCTTGCCTGTGGCAGTGAGCAGGGAAGGGTGAGGTGGACTCAGTGGAGACACAGGTGGGGACCAGCCATCTGGGGGCATTGGGGCTGGAATACGCCTCTGAGCATGGGCTGTGTTTTCCTGTTTCACCTCAGCCCTGTGCATGGGATTAACCCTCTGGAGGCTTCTGTTCGATGCTGGAAGCCTGGGAGCTCATGGTCACTGCCCTCTGGTCCTGGGAACTGCAATTGACTGCAGGCTTGGTTTCATTCTGGGAGAAGTTGTCAGAGTGGGGATTAACTGTCATGTCACATAAGGTCATCAGTACTTCCCCCAACTTCGCCCAGAGAGGGTCACGCCTTCAGTTGTGCAGTCCTGTCACTTGAAGAAAGGTGGCCTCCCTTTGCTCCTTGTGGCCCCTGGGATCTCACGCTTGTTGTGGGAAGGAAATGCTTCTGGCCCTACCAGTTGCTCCAGATGAGATACCACCCTCTGCGTCCCAGTGTTGTAAGGAACCATCAAAGGAATGATACCAGTTTTCACTTGGAGAAAGAAGGCCACCAACCTGGGAGGAAGAAAACTGAGTGTGATGAATGAGCCAATGAGGTGTTCCAGCTGGGAACCAGATGCCCTGCCTCCTGCCAAACTCTCCTGGATTTGTTCAGAATGAAAACGGACAGGGAGGAGCTCCTGGGCTGGGGAGTGGGGCAGACGATGTATTTGTTCACTCTGCTAGGGAGAGAAGGACGGGCTTTGAGCAAGCCCTTCCTTTCAAACCAGCTCTCACCTTGTAGCACGAGGTCTTCCAGGGTTTCATGGGCTCTCAGAGGGCGGATCCCAGCCCCGTGGGAAAGGTCGGGTTTCATGAAGGAAATGCAAACTGATAATCAGCCTTTCACCTCGTGTCTGCAGCATTAGAAATGAATGCATATTAATTGCATGTTATGGCAGATCCCTTTCATTTTACAGGTTGTCTCACCTGAAAAAGACCATTTTTCTTTTACAAAATATCCCCTTGTACAAGCTGGGTTTTCCAATTGATTCCATGTTTTCCTTCTAATTCTGAAGTGCACAGCAGTGTCCTCCCACCTCGTATCTGACTGAGCGTGCAGTGGAGCCTGCAGACCCTGGAAAACCCCTCTCCCTGTAATCTGGGAGACCCTCCCAGTCAGTGCTGCCGACCCCGCCCCTCCTTCTAGGGTGCCAGGGGTGGTAAGGGGGTATAGTCTCCTCTGGGGACAGTTGCTGCTGAGACCTGTCCAGCACCCACCGCCCTTCTGACAACAAAACCACATTTCACTTGAGCAAGACCCTGCCTTCTTCTTCGCTCCTGCCCCTTGCTGGCGGCTCAGGCGCCTGGTGTTGCAGGAAAGGGACACACCCTTAGTCTGATAAAGACTGAGCTCAGGTGACCATGAAAGCTGCTCTCTCTGACCTCCAGGTCTGGAGCTGGACAAGGAGGGTGGCACACAGGTGCCTGTGCAGGTGCCAGAGGCTGAGAGAAGGCACTATAAGGTCCAGATGAGGAGCGTTTCTGTCAGGTGGGGGAGGCTGAATGAAGCAGCTGTTGGGCAGGCACTCCTGGGGAGGAAGCAGGTAGGCCGGGGGTCGGCAGCCTCGATGGGAAGGGGTGAAGAGACAAGCTTCGCTTTCACACACTCTAGAGAACAACAAGGGACGAGTCAGGGTGAGGAGGGAACATATAGGTTTGATTGTAGACGGTGAGCTGGGATGGTTTCCGTTTAAAGCCAGTGTGTAGGGAAGATGTGGGGAAACCACAGGGCGGGTTGGGCCATGCAGCATCCCTGAGTCCCCAGAGGAGGGGCTTGACAGGGGAGTGTGGCAGCAAAGGCCAGAGGCTGGGGCTATGGGCAGGGCTGGGCGGAAGAGCCTGGGACTGCTTTGGACTCAGGTAGAAGGAACAGAGAAGATTCGTCAAGGCAGAGGGGACGAAGGTGCCTTTGCCACCAAAGGGGCATCCACTCTGGGAAACAGGCAGGTAACGCCTACAGGAGGATGGGGCTCCCGATGCAGATGGGAAAGGGCACAGGTGTAGCCGGGCAGTCACAAGTGACCATGCAGAGCACGCCCCAGGAGCCCACACTTGTGTGTGCAGTCACAGCCCGTGTGCAGACATGGGACCCGACACAGACTGCCAGAGGACTGTGTGTGGTGGACATTGGTGTGTGTCGTGAGCCCGTTTTGTCTGCTGGGTTCTCAGCTCTGGTCTCGGGAAGCCCACAGGGCCCGCTGAAGCCCCTGCAGTCCAGTTCAGACGCCTCCAGAGTAGGAGCAGATCAGCATCCCAGCCTGCGGTTAGTTCCATCGTCTCTGAGGAAGGACAGTTGGCGACTCCGCAGAATTCTGAGAGGGTAAAAGCATCGAGATGTGCCCACGCCCAATCTACTTGTGCCCACGCGGAGACAGTCAAGTCTAATAAGATCCAGACTCATTTCACTTTAAAGATCATCCCTGTTGGCTTCTGTTCAACCCCCCAAATAGCCAGGAAATCAGCGTTTCTAGATGCATCTGTCGGCATCCCCTAAATTGAGTGCTTCAGCCTCTGGGATAAAAGTCTGGAGATACAGGCTTGGCACCTTGGGAAGCGGTCCCATCTCCTCCGGCAGCCCGGCCCATGAAGGTGGATAAGGGAGAATTGATTTGGGTAATTCCTGGGCCAGACCCAGAGTGGATGGGATGCTGAACCCCCGGGATGTACTAAGAGCAAATTTGGATCCCAGCCCACCCTTTAAAAGAAGGATCTTAATGCTTCTGTGCCCCTTTCTGCCAAGTCCCAACTACATAGAAATAGACCTAAAGAAATAGTAGAAGGAAAAAGAGAGATGAGAGAGAGTGGAGAACAGGAGGGGGGAAAGAGAAGGAGAAATTTGGGGTTTGTAGGTGGTGGAAAAGAGCAGAGGGCGACACAGTGTCTGAGGGAGGGAGGGCTGTCTGGAGTCGCTCATGTGAACAAAATCTGACTTCCCACAGGCATCGCCTGGGTGGCCCCATCCACCATTCCCAGTCAGGCTCCTGGATCAACGGGGATCCGGTCCCTGCACCATGTGACATCAGAATCACCATCAACCAAGTCCAGAGCCCAGTGCTAGAGGCCTAGAGGGAGGATGCTAGACAGACAGGTGCTGTGGATGTTCAGAGCCTGTCCTTGTTCTTTTTCTCTAAACGATCCTACAACAGGTCAGGTCAGAGGAGGTGTCTTCCTTCTGCTCACCCACTAAGGGAGAGGCCGAAGCACCTCCCAGGGCGCGGACACAAGGCCAGAGCTGCTGTGGTGAGTCAGCCTGCACGTCACCAGCACCGGACTGCCTGTCCTGGGCCCAGGGCTCATAGGCTGCACCCATGACCCTGAGCCCCCTGCTCTCCTAGAGACGCTCTTCTCTTGGGACTGTGCTCCCTGCCGCAGGGGCTCTTGCAGGAGACCATGATGGCAGTGATGGTAGCACCACAGCAGCGGATTCTGGTCGCCCTGCCTACAGTTGTGTCTGCAGCTCTGAGGAGGCTGAGGAGGAGGCCAGCATGATGGAGAGAGGAAGCCTTGGCACGGTGAGCCCAGCTCATCTGAGCTACCCACTGTTGCTGGGTTTCAATAAAGGTGAGATTAAAATGCTGGGACTATTTTCAAGAAAATCTCTTAATACTCCAGGTTCACAGTACCAGTGGCCAACTCTTTCCACACCATCTCTCCTCATTCTCTCTCATCTGCCCAGAATGTTGAGCAAGACCCTTTGGCCCCAAGAGACTCAGACCCATTAAGCTTGATGCTGAAGTATCTGTACCCAGACCCTCAGCCCTGTGCATCCAGGACATGTTTTATTTTCACAAGCAGCTGGAGGGCAGCACAGCAGGTCCGGTCAATCCTCTTTAAATATTGATCACAAACATCGTTCAAATAAAAGCCTATCGACTCAGCGGCAGCTGTGCAGCTCTTACGCGGTAGAACACGGCTCCGTGTGGGCGATCCACGCCGGCCTGAGCGATGATGTTAATAAGAGCGGCGCCTCCTTGGCCCGCTGGGCAGCACCAAGAGCCAGCCCTGTGGGCCACCAAGCAATTCCAAGGCCCACCCTGCCTCCTCATGCAGCTGGCCCATGCCGCATGTCCAGGAAACTGGCTTTTCCCCTTGGGAGCGAGCTGACCTGTGCCCGAGTGGCAAGTGTGTCCTTGTGTCCTTGTGAACACAGGAGCAGAGTGGTAGGCAGAGGGGCTGGGGGTCTGGGGTTGGGTCTGCTCTCTGCAGCAGGGCTTTCCATCTCAGTCCCACAGGTGCACCAGGAGCTTGTGAAGATGGCCCGATGGCCACCCTGGGATTCTGATTCCTGAGGCCTAAGGGGGTCAGGACCTGGCACTGAGGTCCCTGGTGTCACCATTTGGAGCCCTGCTTTGAGGACACCCTTGGAACCAGATGTGCACAGACAGATGAGGGGATGCCAGCTCTGGGCGCCTGCCCTCAGATCGGCGTGGCCTCCCCACCTCAGCAAAGTGTCTCAGAGCCCAGCTTCAGACTCTTGTGGCGAGGGCCTGATGTCGAGTGGCCAGGAGGAAGCCTCAGGTGAAGAGCTGGAGCCAGGCCCTGTGGCCCCTGGAGGGGCCTGTGCTGAAGCCTTATTCTACAGAGGAAGCAGCAGGGCCAGGAAGACACCCAACAGCTCCTCCCTGGCTGTGGGGTGAGGAAGGTGCAGCTTCTGTGGCTCACCTGGGCATACCTGCTCCTGCAGGAGTGCGGGCATTCAGTGCCCTCAGACTGGTCCAGGGGATGTTGTGGACCAGTCTTCCCAGGACTCTGAAGTGCCAGGACTTTGGCAGAGGAGGTAAGAGTAAGAGCAGAGGTTAAGAGGCACAGGTCAGGGGGAGGCTAGTGCCCAAGCCGCACAGCCACTGCTGTGCCCAGAGACCTGACCCCAGACGGCTTCCTCCTGAAGGACAGCCTCTAGCTCCTCAGCTCTCCCGTGGAGACATTTAAGAAATGAGGCCCATGAGGAGGGCAGGGGCATGGGTAGGAGGGTGGGCAGCGGTCAGCTTGCACTAGGAGCAGGTGCAGGTTTTCTCATGGTCCGGTGCCCACAGGTTGGTCAGGATGGGAAAGGAGCCCTTCCTGAGGTCTGAGGTTGCCCTTGTTCCAGCTGGAGAAGGAAGAGTGTGTCAGGAGGAAAGGAGGTGAGGAGACCGAGGCTGCCAGCCTGAGGCTGGATTCTGCCGGTTACATTCACCAGGTTCATCTCTGTTAACTCTCCCGATGAGGCTTGATTGGCTACTGTGGTTGGCTGATGCTCAAAGCATGTAGGACAAATGCCCATATCACTCGATGAGAAGGCAGATGCCTGTGCTTTAGCCCCCAGGGAGCGTCAAGCCTCTCCAGCTGTCACCAAGTGAGAAGCACACCTTCCATGGTGAACACTCGTGAGCATGTTAGTGAAACCCTCCCTTAGTGGGAGGCATGCGCCCCACCTTTGGGGTCTATTTCTGTCTGAAGTCTTGTCTGAAACAGATTACCGCAAATGTGATGACCTAAGGTGGTGACAACAGCTATTGATTTTGCTCATGGTATTTGGGGGTTTCTAGTCCAGTGTTTATAGGGGGATGATTTACCCAGTGGGGACCTGCTGCCATGTGTGATGGTCCTTTCCTCTGGAGCTTCTCAAGTTCTATGGGTTGAGGCAGGCGTCCTCCCTCATAGCCCGCATTACACAGAAGGGCCACCTCAGGACCCTCAGCCTCCACATCAGCCGGTCAAAACCCTGTTCTGGACAGGTGGCCACTTGCCCGTGACCTGGATCTGCAGGCACTGCTCCTTGGTCATGTGGCAGGTCTGCAGTCCTGGACACAGACCTCTGTCTTCTCCTGTAGGCTGGTCTTGGCTCATTCACGTGGGATGGCGTTCCCATGCGCGTTACCCAAGTGTTTTCCTTTCAATGAATGTGCATTAGTTTTCAAATGGTGAATGTGGAACCTGAGGCCTTTCCTTCTGGGTGGGGCACCATGCAACAGTCAGGAGACAGGGCGCCCATGGAGGAAGTTGGGATCCCTGGCCTGGGGCGTGGTGTGTGGAGAGTGAGTAATGTGGCCTGGCCTTCCTCTGCTCCCCTATGTGTGGTTTGTGACAGCAGCTACTGTAGAAGCTTCCAGAACATAAACACTCTTCCTAGTTCTTCCTGCTGCATTTTATTTTTCCCAAATGGCTCAAAATTGGGGTGCCAGTCAGGTACCCAGCTCCTTCAATTAGGAGTTGACTTAACACCTACCATTAGGTTGTTGTTATTAAGGGTGTCAGACTGACAGTTGAGCAGGAACATGCCTCTTGGAATAGAAAGCCTCGAGCCTTCTAGACTGAGCACTCTTTAGTCGCCCTGATGGCCTGATTCCACCAGAAAGCGCAGTACTACCAGAATGCGTGTCTTTGGAAGAAAATGCCCTCCACCTCCCCTCGTGGACCCTGCCCCTCAAGGTCTGCTCACACTCCTACAAGGTGAAACATTTCCACAGGATTTTATTTCCCATGTATGTAAATTTTCCTCTAGACCATCAACCCTGAGCACAGGGGCTTTCACTCATTTGCCACTGAGGGCCCAGTGCTTTCATTATCTAGGGACACAGTAAAAATACAGTAAGTTCAGACCTAGGGATCTCACCACAGGGATTGTTTCCCAAGGAAAGAAGAGGATATGCATAAAACTATTCTGGACAAAGATGTTCTTGGCAGCATTATTTCTAAATTAAAATATATATATGTGCATAATTTTAAGTGTTTAAAAATAGGAGAATGTTGCCATACAGCAGTTTAATGAGTGTGAGCCATTAAAAATGTTTACAAATAGTCTCTAATAACAAGAAAATGCTTATATTCGCATACAAGTTAGAAAAAGTAGGATTCAACAGTGTACATCTATGATGCCAATTTTGAGAAACAAAGCACTGTACTTATGAAGAAAATTGAAATCTTGTGTGATAAGGCATTGCTGTTGTCATTGTGATGATCTCTGAGTGACCAGTCCTCCCTCTTCCATCCTCCCAATGGCCGAATTTGGCCTCATTGACATGACCTGCAGCCTCCTTGTTCTGTTTGGGGAACTTGATTCTCAGTCTGGCTCTTCCTTGAAGTCTTGCATCTACTTCTCTGACTTCCCGCAGCTTCTGGACATTATTTTTAGGGGGTGTTATATTTAGATTCTCTAACATTTGGTAGAAATGGAGTAGTGAGTTTCCACGTTTGGCCCTGATCCAGCCCGTTGTTCCCTGAGGGACTTTGGCAAAGTCACTTATTTTCTCTGCCTCCATTCTATCGGTAAAGTGGTCCTTTCTTCCATCAGACAAAAGCTTAGTGGCAGAGACCTTGCATTTGAAGCCCATGATTTGCCCCTAGGCTGTACTATGGAAGTGGTGATTTGAAGTCCAGTGATGTCCTGTGATTGTGTGGGGTGTCTTGATGGTGGGGGTCAGCATCCTCAGAGACACCAGCTACTCAGCAATAAAGTGAGCTCAGAGGTAATCGTGACGGCGGTATTGGCATGACCTGATATTTTAAAGTCTAATATTTTTACTTACCTATCTAACTCGTATCATCCCAGAAAGACTCTGATTTTGTCAACTCTCTGACATTTGTGAGAGTCACTGTTCTAGATCCTGGGCACAAAAGAGCTCTTGCTTAATGGACTTGAAATTCTAGGTCACAGAAGTGCTGAGATCACTGCGGAATGGAGACAGGAGGCACGACTGGGCAGAGCTGTGGGAACACGGAGCCCTCGGAAAGGCTGTGAGGGCCTGAGGGAAACAGGTGCATCACAGCCTGTCTGGAGGATGGCCGGGTCTGAGAACACGCAGGTTCCAGGTGAGTGGGGCTGGAAATGCCACTAGAGAGGAGGCAGAAGAAGTTCATTGTCTCCATTTACTTTCCTTTGACATTTTATTGTGTGGGGACGACTGTTCTGGATAAGTCACAGGTGTTGATGCATTTATGGCATTGCTGCTGTTCTGGGAAGAGGTGGCTCTGAGATTCTCTATATTGGAGATTGGCTCTTACTGGGAAATGGAAGGTAATTTACAATCTGAAGGTAAATTACAAAGCAGAGTGACAACTGAGCCTGTGGCGGTGTCCTGTCTGCAAGGAGTGAAATGCAGGTGAGCACATTTCCACTCTCACCTGTGAGGTGGAGTTGAGCGTGTCTGTGTTTTACTGGGGTAGAGGGTCTGGTGTGCCTGCTAAGGGGAGAAATCCATCCCTACAAGGAGAATGGGTCTGGGGACAATGTTGGGTGGTTGAGTTGTGGAGAGTCTGATTAGAGCCGGGAAACCACCCTGCAGTGCCTGCTGTGTCCTGAGAGAGAGACCCGAGACAGAATGCAAGAGATAGCAGCGGGAGAGCCAGTGCTTACGTGAGGGCCCATGGAGTGGTCAAGGCTGAGCATGGCACTCAGGAGACGTTCTCCCAGGCTGTGGCTTGGGCAGTGTGCTATGGTGGTGATGTCACCATGGGATGGGGTCTTCTCTGTGTCTGAGGAAAGCAGGGGGCCTGACCCTGCATGAAGCCCTGTACCGTGAATGTTCCTGGCAGACACAGGACTTCTGAGCTGGGTTCGAAGCTCAGTAGAGAGAGCTGAGACTTTCTTCAGAGAGGTAATGATGATGAGGCTGTAAAAATGGAAACAGCTATGGCTGCAAGCTCAGGAAAAGAGGAAGCAGAATTCTGATAATGATGGAGGGTGGGCATTCACAGGAACGCGTGGCTTAATGGGAATCCAAGAAGAGGCCGTGTTTCTGCCACCCGGATTCCATCCTTCAGAGTTCATGGAAAAGTCAGCTCAGCATCAGAAAATTCACCATCTCATTCGATGACAGTGAATGGCGTGAAGAAGCTCTACTATTTCAATGGGGCTGTTTCCCCAGTGATGTGTGCACCCTGGCCTGACAGGACCGGGATCCGGTCCCACAGTGACCTTAGAACTGAGAGGCAGTCAAAGCCCACCATAAAACATCATGACCCTTTCACGTCACTATTGCTTTTTGACTTCTCAGTTACGTTCCTTGGAGTGATGTGGACTTACTGGGGAGCACTTGGGCTCCAAGACTGGAGGAGCTGGGGGTTCCAGCAGGGAGTGTGGACTGGTTGGCACGGCCAGCCGTGTCACGAGGAGGCTGTGGATGTGGGGAAGCAGGCCTTTGCATCTGAAGAGGGCAGCCTCGAACTGCAGTGCAGACAGACGGGCTGAACCTGGTGAGTGTCCCAGTGCCACTCTGGGTGGTCTCGAAGTGAGAGGGTGGGGTGATTCGGGTGCCCCAGTGGAGAGCAACGAGGACTGCGAATTCAGGCTCTGAGGCATCTGGGAGTCCAGGCACCGGGGCAGCCGGGATGTCCAGGGAAGTGTGTGCAGGAGGAGCCCAGTCGGGTTCCTGGCTCCCTCTGTTAACAGGACTCCTCAGTGGGGCCTCTGGAGAAGGCTGGGTTCCTCCTGTCCCCTTGCTTCCAGGTCTGCCCCCTACACACGTTTCACTCTGGCCACTTACTGGGGGTGGGGGTCCAGCCTGGCCCCTCGACACCCCTCTGAGCCTCTGCTGGGGGTGAGTCTGCAGGCAGGCTGCCCAGCAGCACCCCGGTCACAGGTCACTAGGACCCAGGAGCATCCCAAGTTATGACAGCCTGTGGCAGAGTCAGATGTTCCTGGGGGACGCCTGCGGCTCTAGGAGAGCGTGAGACCACTTGAAGGAACTGCTCACGTCGAGGCCCCAGAGGAAGAGCCAGGTGATGGTAATGATGATGGGGGAACCTCACCATGACCATGGAGGCCACTCAGAGGGGACCTGCCAGGAACTGTGCGCAGTCACTGACTCCAGGCCACACATGGAGGACAGGGCTCCCTGGTCCTGGATAGCGAGTGCCGAGAACATGCTATGAGAGGGTAACAGCTCATGGTGCCATGGGGACGCCATATGTCAGAGTGCTGTCCTGCTGACCCTCATGCATCCCTGCCTCTCCGTATCTGGTGGCCAGAGGGGAGGACCAGCGGAGGGCTCAGAACTGTAGGGAGCAGGCGTCCTCCCATTTCAGGGTACTTGGTCCTATGTGTGGTCACTGTCCCTCCAGACCCCACTACCAGTGGAAATGCAGGTGTGGAGACAGCGTCCCCAGGCTCGAAACTGTTTCTGAACACAGCTGTGTAGCTGTGGCCACACGGGGAGTCGGGAGACTGTCAGCAGCACCCACAGCCCCCTGCATATGTCTGGTGGAGGGTCGCGGAGTGGACAACACAGCCAGCTGGTCCGTCCACTCACTCCTTAACCATGTGCAATGGGAGCTGCATGTGCTGATGTGTCCTGGGACGTGTCCTGGTGTGCATGTTGGGTGCGCGTTCTGATGCTCATATTCTGGGGCCCGTGTCCCACTCCCCTCCAGGCAGAGGACCTGCCATGACTGAGTCGGCTGGCTGGAATCCACCCTGGTCCCCTTCCCTGGGCTTTGCTGCTCCCGTGTGTGGGGAAGGACGACCTTGACCCCATCTCCCTGCCCTCCCTGTTTTACTCCTGCCTCGCCATCTGCTATGGCCCAATAGCCTCCCCAGGGCACAGCTGAGGTAGGAGCCGTGTCCACTCTGGGCGCTCCTCACCTCTGATCTGCCCTGACCCCAGAAGAATGTGGAGGGGCTCTTCCTGCTCTGACCTCAGCAGCCTCATGTCTTCTGGCTGGAAGACCTATTCTGGTTTTGTACTGGCCTCCCTCACCCACCTGTCTGACTCCCTCTCAGGGCTGAGACCCCCCCAAGCCATCCCTGGGCCCACCTGGGTCCCTCTGACGGCAGGTGTGGGACCAGGCGAGGAGCACAGGCCTTTATCTGCAGCTTGCAGCCGCATCTTCCTCACAGCAATCTCGCCGTCAATACTGCTTCCCATTAAATTAAATAGCTTATCGACTGGCAAGCGGGTGCAGATGGCTGACGGTCGCAGACCCTCCAGGCCGCCCCCACAATCACAGGTCACCACTCAGTCCATCAGCTCCTAATGGAGTTTGAACTCCTGGAATCAGCTTTGTGTACCCTTTTTATTTGTTTTTAATTTGTATCAATGGTAATTCTGTCTGTTGCAATTTAGACGATGGCACAGAGTGTGGAGGGCGTTTGGGGGCACTCCCTCCCAGGCCTGTACAGCTGCCCGTGTTTGCCCACCAGGGCGGGACTGCTCTCAGGAAGGGCCGTCCCCTCACGAAATCAGGGGTGAGCGCCACCTCATTCCAGGTGACACCCCAGGTGCCACCTCCTCTGAAGAGCTGGGGTCAAGGCTCTCGGAGGGCAGAGCTTACCCCCTGGTGGCAGCACCTGATCCAGTGCCCCGACCCCTCATGCCGACTTGCCCCCAACCTCACATTCTGACTTGTACTGCAACCCAGAAACTCAACCCTACGTCTTGACCCACACCCGTGGCCCCCAGCCCATGAGGCAATGTGTGGAGCTCCCTTTTTGGTCAGTGTAAGGGACCCACTGACCCTGAAGTGAGTTATTGCGCGAAACCTCACTCTTTTACCCCCAAGTTTCAGTCCAGCCTGCTGGTTGGGTTCTCAACGTGGATGCAGGGGCAGATGCCCACAGAGCTCCATCCCAGGAGAAGGAACCCCTGCCCGATGTGACAGGGCCTCAGCCCAGGCTCTGGCCGTCTGGAGGGTGCAGAGTCGATGTGGGGAGGAGCTGCCACAATGCTGTCCCCAGTAAGAGGGGCGGGAGCTGGCAGGTGCATGCATCTGCATCGGGGTTCAATCCCTGCCCCTGGAGCTGGCCTCGCGGACGTATTCCCCTCTCTTATAAAATGGGGTGCTGCCTACTGGTCACTCTGACAAGACTCTGTGAACCTCAAGCATTTTACAAGTCGAGTTGGCCCATCATCGTCCCTCAAGCCAAGTTTGCAGACAGGCAATCCAGTCATTCCACTCTGCTCTGCTCTGCTCTGGACTGTGGTTCATCTCACGCTTGGCCTGGAGGCATCGACCTTCTTCCAGCTCCACAGGCTGGCGCTTGCTCAGGGGGGGCTGTGACTTGGCCTCTGGGATCAGTTAGCCCTGGGCAGCAGCCGGAGTGCCTGGGAGCGGGTCCCCTCAGCCCACGAGGTACAGCTCTCTCATCACTTCGGGAAGACTTTAGCTGCTTAATGGATTCACTGTCATGCTGATAGGAGCCAATGGCATGTCAGCTGTTAAGACAGTGATAAGGTGCCACAGGAGGAGGGCATTATCTGCAGTTATGGTGTCAGAATGGGGAAGGATGTTCCTGGAGCCCGCACGGTGTTCCCATCACTGTCCCATCGTCTTGGCATGCTAGGCGTGACATCCTCAGTGTGGCTGAGGCCTGTTTTCTGAGCACTGCCCACATAGCAGGCAGCTGATGTGGAGTTCACGCCCCAGAGCCCAGGCTGCCCAACTCTGTCCCTCCTGAACCCACAGAGGAGCTGTGCGAAACTGATCAGGGCAAAGCCTGCAAATTCTGTAAATACAAAGGCTTCTGACCGGCACACCTTAACTCGTGATTATGTGTTACATGAATCACATCTTAATAAAGCCATGAAAGCCCCAAAGTGCAGACAAGCTGAGGTTTTACTTGGGAAGGCAGAACCTTGGATGTGGGAGAGCTGTGCTGGCCTGGGCTTTGCTCCAGCCTCCACTTCCCTTTGGGCTTTGTCGCTCTGCACCTGCTGTCCTGAGGACCGAACCGGGAACGGATGCCGGCAGCAGAGTGTGGCTGACAGTGCTTCTACCCAGACCCAAATTGCTCCAGCGGAAGAGCTGGCTTTCCTAGGCTGCTCGGATGCCACCTGGGAGTCGAAGATAGCAGTGCAGAGGGGCTGTGGGTGCGGACGGGCCAGTGCACTGGGCACAGGGGAGGGAGGATCTGGGTGTGTGTGCTAGGTGGCAGTCCCGAGCACTGCACGCCGCTGCTCCGTGACCCACATAGGCTCTGGGGAGATTTTATGTCATGTGCACTTAGACACGGTATAAGAGAAGGACTGCTTTCACATGACTGGTGGGGTCTCACCTGGTCACCAGGTCATGAGGGCCTCCACCTGAGGGGTTGACAAGGAAGACAGGCTGATGGCAACATGGCCGATTTGGGGAACTGACTCTGACCCCACCAGTGAAAGGTTCTTTCCAGAAGGGAATCCAGGAGCTCTGTGCCACGCTGTGCCACTTGGATTAGACAGAACCCTGTGTTCGGGGCCCACAAGAGGTGCATGATGAAGTCAGGGAGGCTGGGCCGTGTGTCTGTCTCCTCTCCATTCCACGCCATACCTGGTTTCTCCCCACAGTCTATCTTCTCATTGAAATCACCCTCAGCACCCACCTGATCTTCCTCCATGACTTCAAGTCCGGCCACCCAGTCCCCAGCCAGAACCCTCCAGACCATTTGGCCATCCCGTCCCCTTGGTCTCAGTCACTGCGGGACTGAACCAGATCCTGCACTGTGTGTGAAGAGGTCCCCTCAGACCCCATCCCTGCCTGCTCCCTCCCACCAGCTATAGTGAGTCATTCTGTTAGAGATTAAACCCAAAGAGGCTACTGGGGGTTTCGTTTTATCCTGCTTTGGCTCGCAGGTGGGGCACCATGCGCCAGCCTCTGTCCTGTCTGTCACTGTTCCTCACTCTCTAACTTTTTCAGTTGTTTGAAAGTTGGCACATTCTTGTTCACCCTTTAACCCTAGGTGTGGGCATCCCTTAGGTGGAAAGCTCCCTCCCTGTGTTCCAAAAGGCTGCTGGTTCTGATTGGGCCGGGTCTCTATTTTGCCATGAGATTATTTTTCCTCCTGACACACCCAGCATTTCTGAGAGAGGCTGATTTTTGAGGAACTGCAGAACCATAGTAATTCCCTCCTGTTATCTGTCCATGGGTATGGGCCTCAGGGAGTGGGGACTGGAGCAGCTAGGTTGGAGCAGAGCAGGGATGGGGAGGGTGCAGCTGGAGAATAGGTCATCAGCAGTGGTGGACATGGAGAGCAGGCACCTGATGCCGCCTCCCTGCACAAGGGCTCAGGGATGAAAGGGAGGGAGGCTCAGCTGGTGTGGCTCCGACAGTGGGACAGGAGGGTGGGGTCCCAGCTGTGTGAACCCACGAATCCTGGGCTGCGTCCCTTCTTGGGCATGAGCACCTCAGCTCTGCAGAGTATGTGCTGGAGCTCGAAGCCGGGACAGGGATGCCCAACACTAATTCTAGCTTGTTTCCTGATGAGGCTGATGCTCTCATCCATGGGCCATGCTCTGAGCAGCAGTGGGCTGGAATGCAGAGCTGGGGAGACCACTGAAGGGCAGGGTTGGGTGTCATCTTGTCTGCCTGTCTCTCCATCGGTCTGTCTGTAGCCCTTGCTGTCAAGGCTCACTCTACACTCGGCTCCTCTCTCCTCTTCACGGAAGCACTTGGCCAGTGGGAGTGAGTTCTGTTGCTCTTCGTCCAGAGTAAGCACTTCATAAATATTCAGGTAGTACTTAAAAACATCCCTCTTCCTCCAGGAGCCCTGCCAGGCCATCCCAGCCCTACAGCACTTATTATCTGTATCATTCATTTGGCAATTAATCTTATACCACCGATGGCAGCTCTTGTATTGTTGTACTCGAATGTTATATATCTTTTGAATTGCTATTTATTTTTTAGTGTCTTTATGTATTGACTCTACAGCTAGACGGTAAATAAATTCTCTGAGTTGAGGGACCGTGCTTTCATTTATTCATCCATCATTTAGTTTGTACCTTGTGTGAGACATGTGCTGGGGTCCTAGTCAACAAAGGTAAATAAAATGGGCCACGGTGGACCGCAGAGCAGTGAGGGCCGGAGCCCTCCAGCCCTGTGCATTGGACAAGCACTTACTTCACACTCTCTAACCAGACATTTCAGCTGTCAAAGGGGTGAGGCTTGCAGTGCTGAGAACGTGGGTGGGATTGAAGACACAACACAAGGCACCCCCTGTGGCACCTGCTGGGCACTCAGAACAGTCTCTTACTCTTTATAAAGTCAGTCTCATTTGGACAAGAACAAAGACACGAATAGCCAAATACAAGTGAGACCGCTGGCAGGACTCCTGTGTCTCGTGGGCCGGCAGGGTGGTGTTTAACCCTGCTGCTGATTGGTGAAGGCGCTGTAGCATCTTCTACAACAGAGGTGTTTGAAGGAGTCCACTGCACTAACTGATATGTTACTTTCAACCCAGCGTTCTTTGATTGACTTTCCCTGTGTTAGCCAGGACCAGGCATAGTGCGGGCAGAAGGTCTTCAACCCACTCAGGAGATGAGCTCTGCATACAGGTGTGTCGCTGACGAAGAGCCATCAGAAGTCACAGTGCCGTGAAGGCTAATTGGGCAGAGCAGACACCATCCTGACTGGGGTGGTGGGGTGGGGGACCACGCGAGGATGCCAAGGAGAGGAGAATCACACCATCAGGAGAGCCAGGAGAGCCAAGGCATCTGCTGGGTCCAGAATAACAGACTGGGTCACACTCGGCCCTGGGGAAGTTCTCTGTCCAGGTGGGAGGTCTGGGGCCTGTCTGGGGGAGCAGGCGGCTGCCCATGTCAAAGGGGAGAGCTGGTGTCTGCACACCCACCCCATCCAATTGTGGGCACAGAAGGGAGGGAGGTGGGACACCTTCACTGGCCTTGGAACAGATTATTACTACTGGCTGTCCACTCAGACCAAGTTGTCCACTTTCTCCACCCCAGTTGCCATATCTCTCGGCCCAGAAGGTGGGACCTGCAATGGCCTTGCGTTTGGCCTCTCCAGCAATTTATGGTAGTGCGGCTCACAGCATAGTGAGGCCAAGGGAGTGTGGGAAAGTCCATTGGACCCAAGTGCTCTTACTGCTTAGCTTCTTCCTGAGCTCTGGTCCCTATTCTGCCCAACTCATGGTCAGGGTCCCGCCATGCCCGGGATGTTCCCAGGCACAGCTCTAGAGGGCGCTGGACGGTTTGGAGACTTCCTGCTTGGAGACGTTTGTGGAGGGGTCTTTAATCCAGAAACGCTGTTCAAGGGATTCCACTGAATTTAACCTATGTGAGAAATCGATCTCAGAGCCTTGTGGCTGCTCCCAGCACACTTGGAAGCTTGCAGACTCTGGGCTCACAGCATCACCCTGCAAACCAGCAGTAGGGTCCCCAAAGTGAGTCACCAGCTGTGGGTTTCCACAGAGGCTCCTCAGCCTGTGACTCTTTAGTGGGCATCTCCAGGGATGTGGGGGGTGGACCATGCCCTCCCCACCCTCAGGACAGGTCTGGTGCTTAGAGTTGGAGCAGGAGATGCGGGGAGCCGCCTGCTCAGTCACTCTGCGCAGTAGCGGCAGCTCCAGGAGGAAGCTGTGCGATTAGAATCTCAAGTGCGAGCTGGATGGGGCCTGCCGATGGAGACTGCGGCCAGCTGACCTGAGCCCAGCCAGGGAGGGTTGTGTCCACCCAGGCTGATTAAAGGCCAGCTGGAATTAACCTCGCTTAGCACCGTGATTAAGCTGCTGTCAATGGAGCCCTCTCTGCCAGCACTAAAAACACACTGATTTTTCTTTTCTTTAACTGGATTAAAATGAAGGTGACTTGGGACCTCAGGGGAAGAGGGTGACAGTAACCACACTGTCCAGTGTGGGCACAGGGCCTCTGAGGTCCCAGGGGGCGGCGACACCTTAATCATGGGGCCACCTGCTGGCTCCCCCTCACTGCACTGCCAGTGCCAGAAGGAGCAGTGACGGTCCCTGCCCACAGTGCTCCACGCCTGCTCTGAGACATCGCGCCTCTGGTGGGACGAGCTGCTGGGCCTTCCTCTAGAAGCAGCCTCCAAAGAGCCTCTGATTTCTGGAAAAGTTCTCTCCTGCTCTCAGCAGCCTGAGATGCGTCAGAGGCTTGTGAAGGAACGGGGTTGCTGAAGGCCCTGGTCACAGCCCTGAGGAGGACGCCCAGGCGAGCCAGTCTTATGTCCTGAGCGGACCAGGGAGGGCGTTGTCGCTTGTGTAAACAGCAGAGGCACCCTCAACCTGCAGGGCCCATGCGGGACAGGATTCCATCCAAGGGCCGCTCCCACCCTCCCCGCCTCTGTGGTGGACCAGGGGACGCCCTCACTGCCGTGGCCCGCCCTGCTGCGGCCTGCTGGATGGGGCTGCCGTGAGGGGCTGACTGGAAGGATGATCTGGGCATTTCTGTAGGCGTGACTGGCTCTGGGCTGGACGAGAACCTGGCAGCGAGTCAGGGCTCCTGGACAGCTGGAGCTGAAGCCCACCCCCGACAGGTATCAAGGACAGGCATGTGTCCTGGCCCCAGACACCCTTTTTACTCGGGGGCGGCACCTTCCTTTCTTGTCTGGAAAGACACTGTGACCCCTTCAACTTTCACACAGGCGTCGGGGCAGGCTCACAAATGGTGAACATATGGGGCGCGCCTCTCACACTCCTTCTCTTTTATGTTCCCAGACACGATGGACTTGAAAGGCGTTTGGGAGGAGGATGTGGAAGAAAAATTATTTCCACTCACAGCTTCAACAATGGAGTAGAATTCCAAAGCCAGACAGAGACTGCAGAGCGAGGACAACGGCAGTCTCTGAAGTGACAGTGGCTCCCGTGGGCCTGCCCCTCGGGAGCTGTGGGCCCCTCCTCCTTCTCCGCCTCCTCTTCTCTTTCCTCCAGCTCCATCTCTTCTTCTTTCTCTTACTCCTCCTTAACTGTCTCCTCTTCTTCCGCCTCCTCCTCCATCTCCTCCTCTTTCTTTTCTTTCTCGTCCTCCTCCCCTTCGCTCTTTCTTTCTTCCCCTCTGTCTTTCTCCAATTATGATTCCACTGCAGGAATAGAAAGGATTGTTTCTTCTTCCTGGTATTCTCCTTCCTGAATGCTGCCTCTTCCTAATTCCCTGGAAAAGCATTACCATGTGAATAGGTTTCAGTAGCGCAATCAGGAGCCTTTTCTGGGGTTTGCCAGATGCTCTAACAGACCCCAGACTTTGAGCATCGGTTGAAAATTTAAATCCTGCTGTTCATTCCCTCTCTTCCCTTCTCAATCTGCAGACCTCCTTCCTCCTTCAGGAATGCAGTCCTGGGGGGCACATCCAGAGCTCCTAAACCTACCAGTTGAGACGCAGAGCTGGCCTGTGCCCCGTGTTCCTGTGCCCCATACTCCATGTCCCATAACCTAGGCCCTTGTGCCTGGACCCAGTGTCCAGTACTCTCTGCCCCCATGCCATGTGCCAGGACAAGGTCAAAGTTCTTTCCAGTTCTTTCCAGTCCCTTTGTGACTCAGGGTCCACAGTCTCACCCCTTGGGCCAGATCCTGTTTGAGGCTTGTTTTGTTATGCCCAGCAAACTAAGAAAGGTTCTACATTATAAAACAACTGAGTAAAAAAATCTAAAAAATAATAAACTTCATGACACATGAAATTCATAGAATTAACACATGAATTTATGTGAAACATGGCTTTTCAAATTTCATTTGTCAAGTGGAGCTGTGGAAACAGAGATGGTATGGCCAGCAGGGTCCATGTCATTTACGCTTGGACCTTTCTAGAAGCAGTTTGCATCTGGACTGAGGCCGGGTTTGGACAGAGGAACCTCCCAAAGAGAGCGGTGAATGAGCAAGATCCTGGGACGGAGGTGGGTGTGGCTGAAGTGGGCAGGGCCTTCTGTCTGCAGCTGTGGATGTGACCCCACACAAAACCCAGGATCTCCCGTTCATGCTTGTCTGTGCTCACCTGCCTTCTCTTTGTTAGGTTGTCAAAGGGCTTCTTCAGGGCCCTGGCATCAGGCGGGCTCAGGGATCACTGCTGTCAGCATTTCCTCTGGGAGTCGACCTTTAGAACCTGCTGAAAGCTGATGCCAAGTCCAGAGGAAGGAGTTCTTACCAGCCCGGTTCCCTGGGCTGCCCATCCACCCCTAGGTCAGTGCAGCCTCCTCTCACCGTGCGCACCCTCACATGCACACACTGACCTGAATGCACACACTATGCACACTCATCTGCATACACACTTAACCATGTACACTCACTGCACACTTGGAGGCATGCAGCGCTGCCGCTTCAGATCTGACCGTCCTAATCCAGTGCCAACCTCAACTCTGGAACTTGGGGCCTGCACCATGGGCTGTGGGGTCACCCTGGGGCCCCTTCTCACCCATGGGGCCCAGCCCCTGGTCGTGTCTACAGCTCTGACTGGCTGTGTGCTCAGAGGTGCCATTCGCATCCCTGCTGCAGAAGACCCAGAAGCAGACACCCCTTGAGATGGTCTCAGTTCTGGGGGTTCATTCATTTGAATCCCCACCTGCACTTCACCCAGACGCCAAGGATGTGGGCCCCTGCTCTTGTCCCAGGGAGCCCAGAGGCAAGAGGGGTGTGTGAGAGACAAGGTCCCAGTACGCCCCACTCTGCTACAGGCTGCCCTGCAATGTGATGAGTGTCCTGAGGGTGGCTCTGTCCAGGCGCCAGCTGGAGGAACCACCTGTGTTCCAGGTGACCTTCAATCCCAGGGAGAAGGGAGCCAGCTGAAGCCCTCTGAAGAGCCCCTCATCTGCCTCCTGAGGCTGGAGGAGCTGAGTGCAGGCTCAGTGTGCTGTCCACTGCCTGCTGTCCACTGTCCGCTGTCCACTGTCTTCTGTCCCGTGTCCACTGCCCGTGGATGCAGGAGGCTGGTGTGTCCTCCAGGCTGCACTGCCCCGGTGCTGGGCTTGGCAGTAGCACAAACTTCTTTTCCCTCCTTGTTCTGTCATCAATAAACGAAGCAGATCCTCTCCCAGGAGGCACAGCAGTGAGATGCCGGCAGACAGGTGTCAGAACGCAACCATAGAGAGAGTCAGTACCCGACCGCCGTCCACGTCGACACCTTTATTGTCTGCAGCTCCGTTTCAGGGAGCAGATTTGGTTTTCTTTTCCAATAGTCAGACTCTTTTCAAAACAAATCAGCCTCACTCTCATGGCGCCTTTGTTCTGTCCCTCTTCCCGGGAGGACTTTTCTGGAGCCGAGTCCGTGCGGCTCGGTGTGGAATGAATCGCTCATCCCTCCACAGGCCTCTGTTTCACCCCACTGTTCCCAAAGCAGCAGCCTGGGAGGGCGAACAATAAACAAACAAAGGATCATATATTGAATGCCAGCTCTGGCAGCACGTTCTGCTGGCTCTGTGCACCCGAAGGCTTTTTGTCGCCCTCTGAGAAGGAGCCAGTGTCCTCATGTCACCATGGGGAGAAAGGCAGACGTGATGAAGTTAGGGAGAGATGAACCTGGTCATTTCAGGGGACCAAGCCAGGACTTGAACTTGGTCCTGCTGTCAGCAGAGACCGGCCACTCACCCCACTCCAAACACAACTTGAACCTTCTCAACTCTGGACTCCAGTGGGACAGAGGGCAGAGGTTACTGCCACTGAGCCATGGCTTCTTGTTCCTCCGGAACTGGTGATGGAGGGAACCTGCCCCAACAAGGGCCAAGGGCCTCCCACCACTTCTTTGAGGTGGTCAATTGTGGTGAAACATGAGGATGGGAAGCCTCCTGTGACTCACCAGCTCCTGATGATGACTGATCAACAGAAAGAACTTTTGTCAACAAAGCAGCAGCCTCATCAGACTCTGCATTTCACCCAGAGCGAAAAACAGCTGAGAGGCCCACGAAGATGCCTCTCAACCATCAGGTGTGTTCCCCCTGCTTCTCTGGGGAGAAGGCTGGCCTTGCCTGCTTACTCTTTATGAAGCCCCAGGGAGGACATCTGACTCCATCATCCAGGGGTTTCAGAGGAGCCTGAGTGTCCTGCCCTGTGTGAAGGAGGGGTGATGATTCAGGAGCAAGGGATAGAAGGTGTCCACACTCACTGCTCCTCCTCACGGGCAATGCTGCCCGCTGTACAGAGCTGGCCCTGCCCACCGCATGCCCTCGTTGAGCACGGCGACCTGTGGTGGAGTGAGAGTCACACCTGGAACACCGAGGTGGGCAGCACCGTCTGTAGACTGAGGCCGTGAGAGGAACAGGCACAGGTGGTAGGGATGCCTGTGCTCTTTCTCCGTCATGCCTTCCTGTGGCCAGCAGCCAGGGCTTGGAGACCTTCCCAGGTCTGGAGGAACGTGCCCATCAACGTCAGTGCCATTCCTCTAGTGACATCAGGGCTAGGACAGTGTGGGGACAGAGCCACCTGGCTCCTGTCCTGCCTCCCAGGAGGTAGAGACAGGCCTTCATGTGAGCTCAGTGGCCTGTTGGGTTTGGCTCCTCCCCAGCACGTGGCAGGGTGGCTCACTGCTGGGTGGCCTCCTCTGTGCTGTCAGCAACGCCGCACAGAGACAAAGGATATTTTGTTTAGACAGAAAAAGAAGGAACGATGCCTTTGTGTTCTCTCTGGCTCCCTGAAAATTCCTTCCTTCAGCTTCTCTAAAGAAATGCTGCTAATCCAGAGAGAGGTGGTCCATTGCGGTGTGGCCGTCACCTCTGGAACTGGACCCTTCCCACTACGAGGACAGTCACCTGATACCCTGATGTAAGACCATTAGGTAGGATTCGAACACAATGGGCCGCTGCCAGGCCCCATAACACCTTGACAGATTACAGGGGTGGAAACTTGGGTTGTAGGTGGTTCAAAACAGAGTGCTCTGAGGCGTCACTGACACCTTTCCTTCTTGGCAGCGGAATGGGGAGTTGATGGGTTCTGGGGTCCAGAGGGAGGCCTGTGAAGATGGTTCTTGGCTCAGCACCAAGGAGCACGACTGAGATGCCAAGAGGCAGGCGTGAAGGTTCAACCAGTTTAGAGTTTGAGTCAAGGTGACTTCACAGACAAATCACCCGAGCGAGAGGGCCCACAGGGAGAGAGTGGGAGGAGAGAGGGACACGTGTCCATCCGGAGGCTGGCACGGTCTGTTGCCCCACGAGTGGAGTAACCGCCACACTGGTCCACACAGTCCTGTGCGCGCTGTGCTCCCGCCGTGAGTGCTAGAGTTCCACCGGGTCCAGCGCTGGGTGAGGTCACTGTTTTCTGTCATGATCATTCCAGCAGATGAGTAGTGGGTTCTCGGTGTGACTCTAATTTGCGTTTTTGTGATGACTAATGTTAATTAGGCATCTTTTCAGGTACTTACTTCTTCTCCTGAACTCTTGAAACAATCATTTGTCTCTAAGAATGCATTTTATTTTCTGGACTATCACAAATAAATAAATAAATGGGTAGTTGACAGTAGGTAAGTGGATGGATAGATGGACAGGTAGATGGATAGATGATAGATAGATAGAGAGCTATTGATGTCTATAGACTGGGATGGATAATGAATGGATATATGAATGAATGAACAGGTAGACTAGACAAACAGATATATAGGTAGGGAGGTACACAAAGAGACAGATTCATACCTACCTAGATGGATGAATAGGTGAATGGGTGGATGAGCAGATGTGTAGATGGATAAATACATGGATGGAGGGATGGATGGGTAGATGGATAGATGGTTAGATGGATAAATTCATGCAGACCTGGATGAACAGATGGCTGGATAGACTAGGCCTCAGTGTCCATCATTTACCAGGTTTGATTCTAGGCATTAAGAAGAAAGAACTAAATAAGGCAAGCATCCCCTCCTGATGGAGTCTCCACTCTCTGCGATACAACGCACACTGTGACATAAAGGTGGCATTACAGTTGCTAAGATCAAAGTTAAAGAGCAGGTGTGACAGAGAAGGGGTTCTCAGATGCTCCATCTCTATCCCCACTGTAATGGCAGACACTTGGGCTCTTATGGCACATTCTCTCAGAAGCATCTAGCACCACAGATCAGGCTCAAAGCATATAGGTGAGTTCATTCTTCCTCCATGTCCCCTTCTATGGGGCAGGTCCTGTCTGTCCTGCTCACCCCTGGATCTCCTGCAGAGCACTGGAACTCCGCCAGCATGTGCCCACGTGGCACTGACTGAAGGGATAGTGAGTGGAGGAGTGGGTGAGAGCTGCACTGGGGCAGCAATGCACAGAGAAGTGGTGCAGCTGAGGTCTGGTTCAGACCTAGCGCTTACCTGTGCCCACCCACCCACCATTCCTCTGCTGTCTGTCACTAGACGTCAGGTGCTCGGGGTGTCCTTGTCTGTACTTGAGTACACCTGATCCAGGTGGCTCCTTGCCCCTTAGACTTCCCGGGTAATCACTCTGCACCTGACTTTTACCTGCATGCTGCATGATGCTTCCTCCTCGACGCAGAGCTTCTTGGAGCAGGAGGAACCCCGTCTTATGGACTTATCACCCTGTCTCAGCATCTGCTGCACAAGAGCTCAGTAAATATTGACGTGAAATCAAACCCTAGCTCCCTGGACATGATCAGAGGGTCACCACAGATGGCAGTCATGGAGGCAGGAGGGACTTGGCTTAGGCTTCAGGAATCTGGGTTTATTTATTTATTTATTTGGTCATTACCTGGTTCAACTAAAGTAACTGTATACTTGGCAGTCTTTGAAAGCAGAAGGATTCGGTCTGAGTGGTCCCAGGATGAGCTGGGTGTAGAACGGACCTCTGGAGTTGTCTGCAGTGTGTTCAGCTGTGTGGCTCAGTCTCCTCTATACCCTCCATGAGGTCACATGCAGGGCTGCAGGGCCACAGAGCCCTGGGGCTCCCTCTTAAAGCTCCTCGACGCTGTGAGCCAGAAGCAGGTGCCAGGAACAAGCCGGCTGCCGATCTCCCTCCCAAGGGCCCGAGCACAGTGTGAAGCCTGCGGCCCCCTCACAGCCCTTCTGACCTGAGGTTTACGGTGGCCTTGCCCTGTGCTTATGGTTTATTCCTGCACATTAGCCACCTTGTCCCCAGTCCGCTGCCCCATTCATCTCCTTTAGTAGACCTGTCAGGATCTGTCCCAGCGGGCACTGTCTTGGCACAGCAGGGAGGCACTAGGGCCTCCCGAGCCATCCACGCTTGGCTTAGGATGCTGCTCCCATCTCCCGCACGAACCCCAGGCTCCAGCGAACCTGCTGGGCAGGAGGGCGTCCTCTCTGAGGCCGTGTCTGTGGCCTATCATGGGGATGACATTCCCCACACCCAGACAGAATTCTGTGTCCATGGAAGGATTTTATTGCCTCCAGGGGAAGAGAGAGAATGTGCTGTGATGTCTGGTTGGTAAGATGGGATGGTCACACAGCCTCTCAGTGTGAGGATCAAAAGAGAAAGTCCACCTCGGAGCTCGATGCGGACAGCTGCTAGAAGGCGGACAGCAAATGTTGCTTCAGGGCTTATCTGTGGCAGCTGTCAGATCCAGGAGCCGCTGGCACGTGGGCGCAGAGGGGACAAAGGTACAGTCAGCGAAAGGCAGTGGGAAGAAGTCTGCAGCAAGGCCACACCTGACGCATCCCCCATGGGGTACACTCAGATCCTGTTGGTCTCTTGCTCCTCTTCCTTCGTGTGGCCCCACTGCTGTGTCTCAGCAGGAAGTTCTTCCTGTCCCAAAGCAGAAAGGTGTCTCAATGGACCTATAGAGATAAGTGGAGCTCTGTTCGTGGTTCTCTGAACTGTGACGTCTGTCTCTGTCCAGTGGCGCTGTCTGCGAGGCAAGTGGCCTTGAGGGTTGGGCTCCTCTTTCAGTGATGGCAACTGCGAGATGGTGTCAGTGATCAGGTCATCGCAGGGATGGCACAAGGCACCCAGCACGGGGCACTTGGTGTGCTCACTTGCTGTTGTCACCATGAGCAGCTCGGCTGTGAGGCTGCATAGGAACGGGAGATGCCTGCTCCAGTGCAGGTGCGCTCTCTCCCCAGAGGCTGACTACGACCTCACTTTGAAAGTGCATGGAGCTAAGTCCCGCCCAGCAGCAGATAGGCTCTGAGCAGATTCCGGAAACCCCTTCTGGCTTGAGACAGTGGACTGCACGACCTGGGCCGGAAAGTGCTGCCTCCAAGGCCTCACTGAGGTTCTGGGACATCAGGATCCCTGGACGCTGGCTGTGGCTCAGCTGCATGGGGACCATGGTGCCTCATGTGCTAGCACCTGAGTTTGCATTCTAGGGGTCCTTGGCTCATGTGTCATATCTGCTTCTCCAGACGTCAGCTCAGCTGTCCCCACATCTCCCTCGCTCATCATGTCCTTCTCTCTACACTGCTCAGTGTTGACACCCGTCACCCCTCAGAGCTGCCTGTCTTCCCCACAGCTGCTGGGTCTTTACTCCTTTCTCTCTAAGGGGCTGGCTGCCCCTAGGCTCAGCATGTCTGGTCAGTTACAGATAACTGTGACGCTCCAGGGAGGGTCTCCAAAGGTGCCCTGGGTCCCTGGTTTGGGATGTGGTTCTTTAAGGGGGGTGGGGGCACCACACCTTTGGGACCAGAACCCCAGGCAGGAAGGGGTGGGGCTGCAGGACCCTTTGGCAGGTTCGGTGGGCTCAGGATGCTCAGGGGCTGACACCCACCGAGGCTACGTTTGAAGCTCCCCCCACGCTCCGCCTCCCCTGTGACCACAGTTCTGCTGCCTCTGTGGTCACAGGACACCAGACACAAGCCAGAATCCTCATGACATGTTTCTGTGTTGGGGAGACCACTTCCCGGTCTCCCCACACACTCATCTCCCTTGTGCCTGCCCCCACCAGGCATTCCCAGTGCTCCTCTGTGATGGCTGTTGATGCTGCTGGCCCTGCAGTCCCCCCATGAGTGGGTTGGGGGCTTTTCTGTCTGACTCAAGTCCCTCTTGTTCCCTCCTGGCCCATCTGCCACGTAACTGTATTGGGCTGCGGGAGTCAAGTCAGGCTCTGAGGCGGTGAAGCCCCCTCCCCACCCCGAGTGCTGTCGGCTTCCTCCCACCTTGTCCTCCCCTCACCATGTCCCCCACCTGTCTGCTAGGCGCTGCTCAGCCCCCCTGGCACTGGCTCCATGCAGACTCAGAAGTGCTGCAGTGTCTTTGTTCTTCCATCCTTTGACTTTCTTCTCTCTTCCTTTTTCTTCTCAAATAAAAACAAAGGAATTTTAAATGAGCCAATTCATTGCTTACAAAATGGTCTGGTCTGCATCTTGGCGAGGAATTGGCAGCATCAAAATCTGCCTGAGCTCTTCTTTTGCTGCCTCCACTCAGCCCTAACCACACGTCCTAAGCCCATCATGTCCAGATCAGGACGCAGAGGTCCTTCAGCTGGCTTTAATGCACGGAAAGTGAAAGAGAAACACACACACACACACACACACACACACACACACGCACACACACCCCTCCTCTGTTCCCTCCCACTTTTCCTCCTAAGGCACGCAGCACGCTGCAGATGGGGTGATTATCCCTGTGAACTGGACCTCTGAGTAAACGACTTTCCTCCTCTCCCGGGAAATGGTGGTTCTGTTTGGATAATGGAATCACTGGGTCATCCTTGCTGTCTCCATTCTGACCACGGCCAGTTTCTGTGGAGCCTGTTGAGCCATTTTGGAGCCTGCTCCCCTAGGAGCTGCAGATCCCCAGCCAGTGCCAGCAACCCAGGGCCCTGTGGAGGATGCCTGGGCTGGTGGGAGACTTTGGTGCTAGAGTAGGGAGGGGCAAGGGCTCTACCCCTGAGTGCGGCCCTCCTGGGACCCAGTCTCTGTTGAGGACTGAGGGCTCCAGGTCCTGGGCAGAGGTCATCTGAAGGAGATAGTCAAGGGTGGGGATGAGCTGCAGCCATGGCTACATGTGATTTGAATAGACTGGCGGCCAAGTGGAGGGGGCACGTGGAACAGCGTGGCTCTGAGAGGCGTCCTGAGCCCTTGTCCCTCCTGACTCAGATGCCAAGGACTGGCCAGACTCCTGGGCATTGCTTCCACGCGATCGCTCAGTAAAATGATCTGCCAGATGGCCTGGGAGTTCCGTACCCCCATCCTCACTACACCAGGCAACCTCAGAGTGCGGAGCCACGTGGTGCGGGGTGCTCAGGTGAGATGGTGGGCGCAGGACCAAGTCCCTGGGCTGTGGCTGAAGTGGGGTGCCAGACCTGTGCTGTCTTTGGACACATCCTGAGAGTCTGCTCCTCCTGGAAACTGCTGGGATCAGAGAGAGAAAAGATGGAGACCTGGACTCATAAGAACTGCAGAGTAAATGGGACCGACTTTAGAACTGGGTGCCCTTGGCCCCCAGTCCCATGTGTTCAGCACACACCTGAGAGCTGGAGGACATGCTTCCATCAAGCAGCTGAGCTCCCGCCACATGATGGGCAGCAGGGACAGGATCCTGGCTTGAGTGGCCCGTGGGCCAGCTCCTGTTCTTACTGACCACTTCCTTCCATCTCTGTCTCTGAGGAAATGGCCCTGCCATGTGTCACCATTGGCATTGTCTCAGCCTGGTGAACTGTCCTTCCCTGTAGTCTCATCTCCAGACCTCAGGTGGAGACTCTTGAGCTGAAAGCTTGCTGCTCCAGATCTGTCTGTGACCTCTGCGTCTGCGGGTACAAGTCTGTCACCTCCTCCCTGGGACATCACCTCCCTAACCCCTGCAGGGCTTGGAATGCTGGCCCCAAGAGACTGGATTCAGTGGGGACAGCTCCCAGCCTCTCTAGCATGGAATGAGGAGGACAGCCATGTAGGGGCTTAGCAAGGACTATTCCAATCTCTTGATGCAGCCAGGGTCACTTGACTCCCTCCGGTCGCAGAGGGAGACCCAGTGGGAGCCACCTGAGTGATGCCCACGGACTGCAGCAGCCCTGCAAACCTTGTCCACAGTGGGCATGCAACTCGTCCATGTTTTACATAGTAGGAAAAGAACATTTCAACTGATTGATGACAATGAGGAGGAGCAGGAGCTAGTTTTGTTTTACAAAATTGCCACCTGCTACATGCCAGGCAGTGAGACCCTGAATTAGCAGCCAGTGGCCACCGCCCTAATGGGGCCACACGAAGTGCAGAGGTCTCGGGGTCCTGTGCAGAGAGCACATTGCCTCCAGGTGCAGGGGAGCATCTCCCACACTCTCTGTGTCCAGGTGTCATCCTTGCCTGTCCCAGGCATCCCTCTACAGAGGTGTAGGAGTTTGGTTCCAGTGTGCCTGTCATCCTTAGCCCTTTGTGCTGCACAATCAGTGTCTTTACCATCTCAGGAGAGGTTTTCACCGGCCGTGATGACCGCTATGGGCACCTGCTAGCAGTGTGCATCCACCCATGGGCCAGACCCAAGCACATGCAGTCTAGCTTCCTCCTTAAGGCAGACCGACCGTCTCTGGAGAACGAGGCTCTCTAAAGCGCGCTGGCTCCCCGCAATGCCGGAGGAGGCCCAGGCAGGAGCCTCCTGTGGGCAGGCATGCACTTGGACTGTGCAAGGCCCGGTCTGGGGCCATGACCACCAGGAAGAGGCCAGCAGGGCTTGAGGCCTATGGACAGGCTCCCTGCCCTTGCACTTATTGATGTGCAAAGAACGTTCTGCAGCGTTGACAGAACGGACAGTTTGTTCTTCCTTAATTTAAGAAAAGCTTGTCTCCAGTTGTGATAATCAGGCCAGATTCTGGAGACACAGAAAATAGGAGGAAGCACCCACAGTCACTTAGACCGAGATTCTACATTCAGATCTTGACGTTTTTCTTCCTGAGTTGGTGTCACTCACTTGCCTTTTCCAAATCAGTTCCTTAAAACTGATTAGAGTTGATAGACCTTTCTAGAAAACCACATACACACACACACACACACACACACACACACACACACACACACACACCCCTCCAAACGAAACCTGATTCTTGTCCTAGGACTTGAACTTTCCAGGGTCCGACTCCTGGGTCCCTTCTGCCAAGTGCTGCCTGTGTCCACCCACAGCATTCTTCTCCATAACCCTGGATGGCACACTGGAGCGGAAGTCAGGGCACATGTCCAGCAGCCACGGTGTGGGGCTAGGGGCTCCGGGACCGTGGGCACCAGGGTGAGGCTGCAAGTGACAATACTTTCTTCATCTGGTTTTTAAACCGGAGAAGGTCAGTCAATGAGACCGAAATGCCAGCTTGATTATTTATTATAGAATGTCAGTTGGTGTCACGTAGGCTCCCTAAGATTGAATCCCAGATTAAATAGATGTATTTCTCTGACATAAATCATTCTGGAAGGAGCATGGCCTTGCCCAGAGGGGAGGTGCCTGTGATGCCCACCACGGGAAGAGACACCAAAGAGAAGGATGGAGAAGGGCCAGAATGCCAGGAGGGGACAAGGCTGCCTTCCCCTCTGTGTCCTGCCTTCTGGGGAGCTCAAGGGGAAACCTCCTTCAACACCAGGCAGCCCAGATGCTGGGAGGACAGGTGTTGACCCTGGGGCCTTATACTACCTTCTAGCAGCCCTGTGATGTGAGGGATCAGGTCCTGGCTGCTCTCTTCACAGTAAGCCCAAGAAATAGAAATGTCATGATTGTGTCTGTGTGTGGGTGAGACCCGGGGTGCCTAGCCCTGTCCTCCTGTGAGGAGGCTGAGAGCGCATTGAAAGTAAAACACTCAATTTGGCAGTCACCTCAGTGAAATGGCAGGAGGGCCAGGACCTCAGCCGATGGGTGAGCAGGACTGATAGCTCTCAGCACAATGCATCAGGAAAGGACCACACAAGAGGACCCAGTGCCTCCAGGACCAGCAGCACAGCCTCTGGGGGCCTCCCCTCTGTGCTGGGTGGGGAAGGTGTGGTTCTGCATGTATTTGCTCAGTGATCTCTGGTGTTTGCTCTGGGTAACGCTTGAGAAGAGTGCAAACAGAAAGGAAAAATCACTGCACCGCTGCCTTGAGAGCGTCCTCCAGAGCTTCTCAACTCAGCCTGCTGCACATTCCCAGCTATTCTCCCTCCACACACGTGCGCATACACCCACACACTCACACACATGTGCACATACTACATGTACATGTGCACACATTCACACACTCACACGTACAGGCACACATGCACACATGAGCATGCACCACATCTGCACAATGCATGCTTACACCCACATGTACACACGGGTACACTTGTTCCTTCACACGCACATACACTCACACCCATGCACAAACACTCCCATCCACACATACACACACAGGACACACTCAGCAGCTCACACACAGGCTCACACACTCACACCCACATGTACACCTTGTGATCATGAGCAAGCAAAAACTGGGGCTGCAACATCCTCTGTGGGAGACCTACCCTGTCCTGTGTGCCCTGTGTCCCTCCTCTCTGACCTAGGACACTGTCTCATAGATGATCTGACACTGGTGCCAGCTGGGGCAGTGGGCAGGTGGGCAGGGGACTGAGGGGAGGTGGGGGGGTAGGGAGCCATTTTTAGTTGGTGGGGGTGGCAACCAGGAAAGAAAGGCAGAAACCCCATCCACTTCATTGAAGTCATGAATATGCAAAGTAACTAATTGCCCTCTTCAAACACTAATCATTCTGAATTTCTCAAGCTGAATTATAAAACCTGACACACTTATTTTCCTCCTTTTTTATATTTATAAGCATTACTCCTTTTGCAAAGAAAATCAAACCCTATTTTCACTAGTGCACCCCCCTCCCAGTTCTCCCTCGCCTGGGATGGCAGCACCGTCTGTCCTGTGTATTAATCGCTCTGTGAAACGCACTTGCAGTCATTAGAATTCCCCATTCAAAACTATCATCTCGTGCCATTATGCCTTTGCATTGTATTTATTTAAATGTTCCTCTTCTGAATTAGCTCATTTTTAACAGCGACCCAAGACTGAATACCAGCGCTTCACGCTCTCCTTCATCTTTCTCTGACTCGGCTATCCTGGGTGGCTCTGAGACAGCACCCTGTGCTGGCCTCTGGAGAGGACGGCTCAGGCTGCTCAGGACAAAGGGTCTGAGGGCCCCAGGCAGAATGCCTGCTCACTTTACCAGCCTGCAGCTGTTCAGGGAGGCGGCTCCAGAAAGGACAAACCCAAGATTGTAGAGTCTTCTTTACCTTGTGCCCTGGTCAATCAATCCCAAGAAGACCAGGGGCAGCAAACTAGGAGGCGCAGGCCCACAGATCTGCTGTGGGTGAGGATGATGCGCCCGGTCCTCTGGGGCTGTAGGAGTGCGCCTCCTTTCCTGGACGGGAACATGCGCCGGCCCCTGGAGGGCGGCTCTGTCTGTGCCCATGGGGCAGCCACACGCTTCAGCCTGAACTGAGCTCAGGGTGTCATTTGCAGTGGCTTACACCTCAGTCCTGAGGTCAAGCTCACACCTCTGCGCATGGAGGAAGCGGACACCACCCAGGCGACCTCTTCTTGTCACTCACTTGTCTTGTTACTGCTGGCTTTTCAGGAGGAAAGTTCTAAGACCTCACAAGCTACCTCACGGGACACTGGGTGTCAGCTCGGGTTCTTCCACACTTTCTTCCCCCAACAGCAGCGCCCACAGCGGGAGGAAATTAGCGTGTCACATGAATATGCAGAGATGACAAGGAAGATGGCTACGGGATAGTTTAGTTGAAAATTTGTCTGGGAGTGAGGCCGGATGCAGGTGTAGGGAAGTGGGCTCCACTTGCAAAAACAGGAGTTCGAGCCTCCCACTCTCGGGGTTCAGTCCCCACACTCTCAGGTTCAGTCCTCACACTCTTGGGTTCAGTTTCTACACTCTTGGGGTTCAACCCTCACTTGGGGCCTGTGCTCCAGTCCGAGGCTCAGTAGAGGGACGCTCTCAATCCAGCTGACACTGCAGCTCCTGGGGGCCTGGCTGGGCTTCGTTCTTGCCTGGGCGTGACACCCAGCAAGAGACTCAACTGACAGCCTATGTCCTGCAGGGAGAGAGGGCCCTGGGGGTTTGCACACTGTCTCTTGATCTTAGAAGCTTCCTGCCCAGCTCCACTGTTCAGGAGCAGAGAGAGGACTTTTCCTCCTACATTCACTGTTCTGTGTCAGAAGAACGAGCACACCCCTGGCCCTTTAGCCACAAGTAGAGACCCCACAAGTGTCTCCTCAAGGTGTCCTTTCATGGCGCAGGTCTCAGGGGGCTGTCCTGGAGCCTCCAGGCCAGGAGCCAAGGTCGGGAGGGGCTGGACCCGTGTGTCACCTTTGAGCACGCTGCTGTCCCCGGCCCTGTCCACTAACTCATTTTTACTCCAGACAATTGAGCATTTAAAAGGGCCTGATGTGCCGGCATTTTCTGAGTGGGTGACATCAGCACCCTCCCTCTTACCAGACCTTGCAGCGGACTGTCCTGGGGGCTTTAGAGATGAAGACCTGTGACTGGCTGAGCCTCTCCTGGAGCTGCTACATCATACTGGTCACCTCAGGCTGGGTGGGGACCACAGTGACCGTGTCCCACACACTTAGTGGGAGACATTTCACTGGGACCGATGGCTACACAGGACATCTCCAGAAGCTCTCTGTGTGGACACTCCCAATAGTCTGTTGAGTCATGCAGGGAAGAGGCTGTAGGCTGTACTGTCCCTGAGCAGGGCCAGTACCTCCTGGTCATGCTCCTGCTTCCCTGGGATCGGGACCCTTTCAGGAGCACAGGCTCTGGGTTCAGTCGGCTTGGAGCTGATTGTCAGACTGACTTGGAAGACTATCTGACTTCAGGCCCCTTGAGGAAAAAGGACCTTCAACTTAGGAGCAGGCTTGTCCCAGGGATGTCCCCAGAGTGAGGGCTGAGTGCCTTCATGACCACCCGAATCTGTGCAGAGAGACTGGATTCTGAGGGTCCATGAGGAAAAGATAGCAGTTCTCTCTAAAATGGGGGTTGGGGCACAGCCAGGGAAGAGCAGCCCCTTCCTGTCCACTGTCCACTGCACCACTGACCAGCTGGGTCCCACAACAGGGGCCGGGTCCAGAGAGGCAGTTGGAGAAGGGGCTCTGTGGGCAGAGCTGGGTCTGGTGAAGCCCCACATAGGCACTGAAGCTCCGCCCTCCTCACTGTGCACTTTTTCCAAGATGAGACTTGAGAAGCTGTTTGAATCACCTTCAGAGCTTCAGCTACAAGGACAAGCAGGTGTCCCTGTGCGGTCCTTTCTTGAAGAGCAGGTCTTGAGTCAGGGCACTGTGAGGACACTGGTGGAGCATTTATTATTACCAGCCTTCTCTTCCAGGAGTTCAGATTCAGCGCCAGGCTCTCCCCAGGACTCAGGAAAGCAAGGTTTTCTTGCTCTCATGTCACACTGAGAGCAATACAAACCTAGTTCCTGCAGCTCCCAAGAGGCAATGAGACACAAGCAGGGGGGTGTCTTAACCCCTTAATTCTAAGAGCCCCGAGGACCTGAGGCAGAGACTCAGCTGTGACGGCTCCCTTCTCCCGGAGCCCCCTGACATCAGGCCCACTCTGGGCTGTGCGCAGTGCATTTGTACCACTGACTGTCCACATCAGGTCGAGAAGAGACTTTCTCCAGCTAAAATTCTGAAATATCCATGTCTGACAATGTTAATACAAACAATCTAATGTTTATTGAACATTGGGGTAAAAGTAAGGACAGAGATTTGTCTGCTTGTTTGTTGCTGTTACCAGAGAAGAGAATGATGTTCGGGACTTAGAGGCACTCGACAAATATTTGTTTCATAAATGGGTGTGTGAATAGTACCAGGGCTGGGGACAGACTGAAGGGAGTTCAGCGCTGTCCCCACATTAGGTGAAGACCAAGTCTCAGCAGATCTCCCCCACCAACCTGCCTTCAGGTCTGCCCCGTGGGACCCTCCTAACCTGAAGCTAATTGCTCTCCAGGAGTACTTGACTCCTGCCTTCCGTAACTCAATCCTTGAGGATCCAGTAAAGGATTTGTCTCAGGAGGTAGAGCAGGGAAGGTCACTGTCAATTCGACCTGGGGCCACGAACAAGCTTTTCCTGAGGCCCTCCTGAGATTAGTGCGAATTTGGGCCTTGGAGAAGGTGGAAGGAGACAGCTTAGTTCAGAGAAGTGGAGGCCTCGGGTGGGGCTGTGGTGTGGAGGGGTCTCTTCCCACGTGCTCTCGGTGCAGCCCACCGCAGAACTGAGCACAGTGTCATGCTCAGTGCGGGGTGACTGGGACCGGGGATCTGCGCAAGCCCTTCTCCCGAGTCTGGGGGCCTGCACAAGGGTTTGCAGCGGCTTTCCCAAAACAGGAGTCGAAAAATGCCAGTGTGCAGCACACTCTCCTCATTATTCCCAGCACAGGAAACATTGCCCATAAATCATCTGCATGTTGATTTATTCCATTTTTCTCCTTGGTACTTTTCAGAACCTTTGCGGGATGGAGGAAACAGGCCGGACTGTCAGACTGAGGCCTAATGCTGCGGGCTCAGAAAAAAAGAGCAGGCAGTTTTCCGAGATGCATTTGGTCTTTGTGAGGGACCTGGGTCTTGGTGTTCCATCCTAGAACCCAGGACTCTCACTGCAGGGCCTGGAGAGTCAAAGACCACTGAGGACAGGAGCAGCAGAAGCTCCCAGGCACTAGTGGGGCCTTCAGGCTGCCAGGAAAACAGTCCTGAGCTCAAACTCCCTGGGGTCTGCCATCATGTCCGGCAGGACCGAAGACCCCAGTATGTCGGCCGATGTCCACAGTCCATGTATTGGACATGGGCACCACCCAGGGAGGCTCAGCCTGTCTTTTCATTCTGGACCAAGTGAATCTCAGCGCCCAATACCAGACATTGTCCTCACACTTGTCAGCACAGCGCCATCTCACAGCCCAAGCAGTCCAGGGTTGACCTCCAGCGCTGGCCCGGCCACCGCAGGGTTGCCGACTTTCCTGCTCTTTCCTTGTGGTGCCGTCGAGGTCCCGCCTCTGTGCTGGGTCAGCTGGCTGCAAGCAGATCCCTCAGAGCTCGGACTCCAGAGGACAGAGCTTGCTCAGGGTTCTGGGAGCCAGTCACCCAGTGAGACCTGCCCGACACACTGCTTACCATCCCCCTCCCGAAGCAGGACACCGAGGCCCAGAAAGTGTAGTACTTGCCCAGGTCTGTCTCGTCATTAGCAGACAAGGACTCTGCCTCAAGCACTGGTGTCTCAAAACTGCGACCTTACACTGGCAAGTGGGCCGACCTGTCCAGCCTGGGCCAGCTGGCCACTCTGCTGTCTGTCCCTCCCAATTCCAATATTGTCTATTAAATGCCTATTGCTTGTCCTTCCTACCTGTCACCTTGGTCAGGTTTTCCACTGACTCAAAAAACCTCAAGACTTCCTGTCACCCATAGTAGGAAACCACACACACGTAGAACAAGTTCCTTCCTCTGTACTCTGTACTCTGACACCACCTGGGGCCGCACTGGGCTGGGCTGGGCTAGGCTCAGCTTAGAGAGAGGCTCCTGTGGACAAACTGGGTCTTTGGAATTGCTGTGACCTCTCTGCCTGAGTCCTCTGTGATGACCAGGAGGAGGACACCCAGGGGTCACGACAGGGCAGAGCTTCTCTGTTCTCAGTACCATGATCACTAAGGGGATACCAGAGGATGGGAGGCCAGGCCTCACCTGCCAAGGTGTTCCAGAGAGACACATCACCTCTCTGGAAGGGCCAGCCCCTCCACACCCAACCCATGCAGGTTTGGACTCCCCTGGTGCCTGCGCCCTCGGCAGTTTCTTGGCGCTGATATTTACAGAAAAATAATAAACATAATCCACATTGGCGCACATATTGATCCCAGATTTCACTGACATTTACGAATAAATGATGGATTGCCTTTTCTGAGAGGCTGGCTGGGCCGACCTCCATGGCCTGCACATAATTTACTTTTGATTAAAGGAGTGCTTCTGCTGGGGCGCATGGGTGGGATCGATGCATTTATGACACGAACTTTCAGACAATGTACTCCTTGGAACCAGAAGTCTCTGCAGTCAACTCACTGCAGATGTGGGGGCGGGGGCACTGTGTGGGGTGGGCCAGTTTGCAGCTCAGGCTGGGGTTGCTGTAGGTGAAGATGCCCAGGCCTCTGGGACCCCTCGAGGATGGAGGGCAGCAGCAGCAGGAAGGAGTGAGCCCTCCAGTGGAGAGCGAAGCTTCTCTGCGGGCTTCTGCACATTTGCACCCTCCTGGGGAGGCAGGCTGGCCTTGAACCATACCACCTACTGCCAAACATGGGAAATCAAACACTAGCCACGCTCCCCAACTTCCCACAGCCCCGGCCCCTCTGTGCCTCAGGCCAGGCCATTTCAGTGACCCCACTGTCATGCACGTCAGCTAGGGAGCTCAGAGAGGAAGGCGGGTGGAACTTGCTGGCAGTTTTTCAGATGGGGCAGGGACGAGGGTAGGAACCGGTGGGTTCTCAGATCTGGAGAGTGACTGTGTCCACCCTGTTATTTTCCACAGATTTCAACAATTATCTTTGAAATGCCAGTCTCCTTGTCCACGAAAGGGAGTCAAGGGAAGGGGCTGCTGCCCTGGGGCTGGAGGGACTGCATGAACCCAGGGGCTGGCTGGATGGTAGGGTGGGGAGGATCAGGGGACTGCTCTCCTCCTGTGATGCCTACTGTTCTTCCTTTAGTGTGAGTGTGAGTGCGTGTGAAGAGATGGATGCGTATATGTGAGTGTGTGTTATGGATGCAAGTGTGAGTGTGTTTGTGAGATGGATGTGTGTGTGTGTGATGGATGTCAGTGTGATAAATACCCAGATCTGTGTGTGTCAACCTCCAGGGACAAGTCTCTGAGGCTCTGTCAGAGGCCGTGTCCCTTCCCCTGGGTACCAGGGGAACACTGGTGCTGGTGAGGCGTCAGCTCCCCCCCACACCTGCTCCCTTGTCCACACAGGTCCTGCTGGTGAGCTTTGTGCCTGCTATTGCCTTGGGGAGGCCTTGTCACTGAGCAGCACTTTCCAAAATGCACTGAGTTGATGGAGGAGCCAGAGCCAAGCCCAGCAGGCTTCCTGGTTCATTCCTAAACGGCCCTGACAGGCCTGGGCCATGACTGGTGGAACTGTGTCCCTTGGGGCTGGCTTGCAAGCCCTGCCCCTCCCAGGTACCACTTCCCCCATTCCCGCTCTGCCTGGCTGGCTTCGGGAAGGGGCAGGTAGGATGCGGTCACTCGAGCAGCGGTGCCCGGTGCTGTGGGACATGATCTGAGATGTCTGTGTCACAGCCTGCACCACGGCGGGAATGCTGCTTGACCTGGCTTCTAAGAGAAGGCAGGCAGATCATGGGGACCTCTGGAGACACATCCTCTGTTCTTGGACATAGAAGGATAATAGCCTTGAGGAGCACTGCACTCTCAGTGACGTAGGAGGGGTGGTGACAATGTTTCAGGAATGGATCTCTGTCACCTGACAGATGGCATGTAGTTAAATTCAGTGCACAACATGGACATGGCTGGACAGGTGAGGTGGGATCCAGGGGGAAGGTGTCTGGCTGCTGTCCGACTTCTTCCACAGAGTGTTCACAGGCACACCCAACGTGGCTCCCTGATTAGAAGTCTGGGTGCAGAGAACAAGGCTGCCTGCTTTCCAGGAGCCAGTGGGGAAGATGAAGCTCTTTTATGAGCCTCCGTGCTCGTCTGCGGAGGTCGGCGTGCCCATATTTCATGTTGCAAGAAAAACAGTGTTTGCATTATTTGGAGAAAACCATTATGATGCAGGAGATGGCTGCCCGGTGCTGGCAGCATGACCCCCTGAGTGATGTCTGCAAGTGCTCCACCTGTGCTCCTCTATCAGACTCTGAAGGGGGCATAGCACAGGCCATGGGCATGTGTGCATGGGCTCCCAGCCACTAACTATAGTCACCCCATCCTCCCTCCGGCCCCACGCCAGAGATGGCACATGCTCAGGGAAAGGTGCCACACTACGTCAGCTTTTCACGGGCTCGGCCCTGTTATCTCCAGAGACAACTGTCCTCTGGTGATGCCTGTGGCCTGAGTGCTGGGTGACAGGATCAAGGCTGTGATGGAATGACGAGAAAGCTGTATGCATGTCCGACAAGAAGTCCGGGGCTGGGGCTTCACAGACTTGGTGCTGCAGCCCAAGTCAGTCTGGCACTAACTGGGAGCAGCCTGAAGAACGAAGTGATCTCTCCCATACCACACACACAGATGGACGATGATGAGTAACTGCGAGGGACAGTGAGTGTGACATACAGCGGGAGTCCCGTGAGTAACTGAGTCACTCAGCAGCACTAACCCATCATGAAGAATCTACTTTCATTCAGGGACACACTCACTACCAGAGCAGCTGTGTTGACTTCGGCCTGGCTCTGACCACAGACCGTGGTGACTGTGCCCTAATCCTGCCCCGTCAGGGCCACCTGAAGACAAACCTGCTCTGACTCCACACTGAGTCTTGTGCCCAGTGAGGGCACAGGATCATGACTGGTAAGTGGATGAGTAAATGGATGGATGAAGAGATGGATAAATAGGTAGGTAGCTAGATTTTAAATAGGCAGATATGTGAGTAGGTAGATGATAGGCTCATAATTGTACGTCTTTCCGCTTGGGTGTGTCTGTTTGTGTGTAGATGCATTATATGTGGATGGCTAGCTGGCTGGGTATGTGGGTAAATGGATGGATCTATGTATGCATGTGTGGATGGATGGATGGACAGATGGGTGAATGGAGGGAGGGATGGATGGACACTGGACTGACTTACTCAATGGACACATCCTGGGTTGTGTTGGAGCTTATGCTTGAAACCAAGTAGATAAGACAGCAAAGCTGTTTCCATTACTGGTCTCTGTGTCTCCTCATCACCTAAAGTCCCATGAGAACATGAGAGCTAGGCTGCATGTCCACAAGGTGTGAATCCATGTCCCTGATTCAGAGGTTACTGTGCTCTCCTCAGAGCATCTAAGTCATGTGTGTAGTGATGCCTGGTGATCGTGAAGTAACTAGCTCTTGCTTCTATAGCATCTGGGCACCTGGGGTGACCTGATGAGTTATCTTTAGCATCCACCTTTCAACTCTCAGTCCAGGTGCCGTGTAGCCGAAGCCGTGGTGTCAGACTTCTTGTGGGTAGGCAGTTGTGTTTTGGGTCTAGGAGTTATTCGACATAGAACAGGTCCTGAGGCCCCTGTGACGCCACATCAGCTCTTATTCTGCAGATGGGGTGGGGGTGTTTCTAGGGTCAGGGGAAGCGCAGCTCTGGCTGCCCCTCCTGCTGTTTGAGCTCTTCCCCATCGGCATCTTCCTTGCATCCAAGGTGGCCAACTGAGCCCACCTCTCTGGGAGAAGACTTCCTCCTCATCACAACAATCCCATATTCAAGCCACAGTCTGTCAGGCTCAGTGCGGGGTTCCTCCAATCCACCCAACAGGATGGGGCTGACAGGTCTTGGCTGCTCCTCAGGTTGTGAAGGAAGGACAGGGATGTACGTAATGCTGCATCGAAGGCACATGTGAGGGTCCCTTCATCCCTCACCTGCCTGACTGCCTGGCCCCACTGTCCCTTCTCCTGGGAGCTTACCTTTTACTGGACTCAGGTTCAGCCCCAGGACCAACCGGGACTGACTGTCAGTGGATGTTCAGGTCAGTGAGTGCTGGCCGGAGTGGCAGGAGGGCTCATCTGTGCATCCTGGGGGTCCCGTGTGGGTTCTCCTATGTCAGCAAAGCAAGCAGAACAGCTGCAGTTGGGGTTTTGCCTCTAATCCAAGTTGTGGTGCAGGGTGTTGAAGAGCATCTGGCCCGCTGGACGGAGGGGTGAGGTCAGTGTGGAGACGGCTGGAGGGAGAAGCTAGAGGGTGAAGCCACCTCTTCTCAGCCTGGCTCCACAAGGTGAATATTCTGATCATGTGTTTCAGCGGTTCTAACCCACAGCTATGGCAGCGTCTCAGCCAGGTCCAATCCTGCATGTGATTTGCACACACACACACACCTGGACTGCTGTGCGCACACCGTCATGCCTGGTTTATGTGTCCCGGCTATGAGAACCTCAATGCACTTTTAATTACGAACAAGCGATGGCACTGAAGCTATGCATCCCTTCTTGCTGAAGGAAAAACTTATTAAGAGTTTCAGTTTTGTGGATAAAAGATGGAAGATACCTTGGCCGATGCACAATTATTTTTTATATTCCTTCATCTCCCCACACTACCTTAGAGTCTAAGGCCATTTTCTCTACAGGAACGTTGTAATTCATTGCTGAGCCTGGCTGTGCTGGGTCCACTCCCAGTAGTTCACTGGGTGGTTCTCACTCTGCCACTGGCCCGCTTAGGATGGATGGAGGGAAAGGGAAGCTCAGGGGCCCCTGTGGTAAACCAAGTCACTGGGATTCCAGGAACACACCTGCAGCCAGGTGACTCAGAAGCATGTCCTCTGGGATAGATGTTGACTCTGACCCTCTGACAGGGGCGAGGTCATGGAACATGGGGCCTCTGAGGGCTGGGCTCTGGAATGAGGTGTCACCCCTCCACTCTGGGCCATGCTGTCCTGGGGTGAAAGCCTAGGGAGATGGCCCAGGACCTGCCCACAGTCGACGCCAATTTGACATTTTGCTGGGAGTAAAAATGAACTCTTGCCATTCTACGCAGCTGAATTTGAAGTGGTTTTTTACAAGCAAAAACGTGCTTACACAGACTGTATCCCAGCCCAGTCCCCCACTCCAGTCCTGTCTCCATGTGAAATGCAAGGGCTGAGGCAGATGATCCCACAGGCTCCTCTAGGTCCCTTCACATTCTAGAATCTTCCAGGAAAATTAACCCTGTCCACACTGTGCTCTCCAGCAGCAGTGGGTTTTTTTTTTTTTTACTTAGGAGAGCTCGGGAGTGAGTTCTCATTCTTTTTACTTGCATTAGAGGGCAGGTGATGGTCCTCATGCTCTGAGGACTGAGTTCTACTTTCCTGTCAGTGGAAGCCTGTCTCCTCCGGGGGGACTGCCCACCCCACTCTTGATTGCTGTGATTAGAAACATTGCTCTCTCTGACTGGAAACTCCTATGCACACAGGACATGTTTGTTAAAGAACACAGCACACTCAATCAAAATGAAGGCATATTCCCATCTGTGAGTGCATAGCAATTCCCACTGGAGTTTCTATGAACAAAGAAGAAACTCTCTAAACAATTACATGCACAATGCTATTCAATTTTCAAATACTTTTTGAAGACAATATTATTTTCATAGATGAGGTCATTGAAGTTCCAAAGCTTAAACGCCTTGTCTCAAATTCCATCTCGTAAAAATTGGAGGTAAAGATTGGATGCCTGGCCTGCAGGCCCCTCAGGCAGGCTCCGGCTGGGGTGGAGCTGCCCCTGGGACCCTCAGTGTGCAATGGGCAGATTTGACAGCACAAGCTCCAGTGGAAAAAGTGGCATTTCTTTGACCTGATCATCTGCACATCAGTCCTATTTCCACCCTGATGAGAAGGCAGTCTGGACATTTTTGTGCAATCCCACAAAGTTAAAGGAAGCCGTTTGGGTCTGAACTCAGCCGCCTTGGTAGCTGGGCCCCAGGAGCTGTCAGGACTCCACAGGCTGAACGGCCTGGCCTCTGCCGAACGTCAGCTTGGCTCTAAAAGCCCACCTGGACATCTGACAGCGCAGAGCCCACGGGTTTTCCCTGTCTCTGCTGGAACCACACAGTCTCCCTGGGGCGGGGCGCACCCACGCTGTACTGAGGTCCCCGACTGAGTGGACGGGCGGGGGGTCTCTGGAGCCACACTTGGGTTCCTAAGGGATGCACGCAGACGGCCGTGAGCGCCAGAACGCCATTCCGGCAGCTCCACGGACACGGGGCTCTCCCTGCTGCACCCGCTTAGGGCGGGCGTGCGGCCTCGGGAGGAAGCTCCCGCGCCGTCGCCACCCACGCTCGCACGGACGCAGGGTGACGTCACCACCCTTGCTTGCGTGTGTGCACGGCGATGTCGCGGCCCACGCTCGTGTGTGCCTATAGCGATGTCACTCCAGCGCTGGTGGGAGTGACGTGGAAGGTTGTGCCTCCTGCTCGCCGGGGCTCTTGGGCAGGAAGGACTGGGCTGGTCTGGGCAGCGCTGCCCAAGGTCACATGAACTCCATCGTGCGAATGAAGCACGAAGAGGTACCTGCTGGGTGCCCGCTGGCTGGGAGGTGACGTTGGATCTCACAGCCCCGAGGGCAGGTGCTGGGACGTCCCACCGCACCTGCAGGTGGCTCCCCAAAGTGTGTGGTTAACTCTGTCCACACTGTGCTCTCCAGCAGCAGCTGTTCGTTGTGCTGAGGCACGGGGGTTCTTGTATTTTATGCCCTTTCTCCAGGCATTGGGTACCCCCCTTCTCACTCGGATCATGTCGAAGCTTCAGTACACTGCGCCAAGAGGTCACTTCTGCTCTCGATTCACATTTTCCTGTCTTTCATGAATGTTACTTGTTCTTTCTTTATTTCAAGTTTTAAAATACCAGTATTGTGGCCCAGCCCTATTATCAAGGCATAATATCATTTTCAAGGGCTGTCCTCCGTTTTGAAAATTAAAGACAATGCATAGCAAGGAAAAACAGTATCTACCACCGACCGTCACGACTATGTTATAAAAGTAAGGCCCTGTAGAATAAAATGAAGAGGCAATCAATTCAGCTCTATGGAAGATTCCTTCTGATTTTTAACCATGTTTTTAATTACTATTTAAAATTTTATTTTTACACGCATACACATTCAACGTGGTTTCACATTTAAAGGACAAAAAATGAGCGAGAGTCCAACATTCCTCCCTTCCCCACGGCAATCACCACACATTTCTCCTAAGAAGTGCAGAGGCCCCTGCACACCCAGTGCTGCCTTTCCTAGTGTTGTGTCAAGCCCTGCGCCACCCTCCTGCCCTCCCTCATGGGACACATTTCAGGCTGTGCTGCTGCATGGCAGTGTTCCTTGCTCTTGTTTCTGGACATGGGCCCCATGTTGTGGCGACCCCATAGTCTGCTCACCTGACTCCCTCCTGGGACCATGTCGGGGACACTCAGTCACTGTTGTAAACAGTCTCCTGAGAACAGATCTGGATTTTCACCATGTTACTTTAGGGTCACTCTTGAGGGGGAAATGAGGGTGTGTACAGAGATGTCACCGGCCTAAGGACCTGCTCAGCGTCGCTCTTCCCAAAGCACTTGAGGTCGTGTCTCACTCACTCCTGCAGGGCAGCGGGCAGCAAGCGTTTTATCTTTGATGGCGTGACGGTGAAAACGGTATCTCTTTGCAGTTGCATTTCGGTTCTTCTTAACTCCAGGAAATGGAGCACTTTTTCACGTGTACAGGGCCAGAATGTACTTCTTTTTCATGGACTGGAAGCTAGCGTCTTTCATCATCTTTTCTTTTGAGATGTTGGTCTTTTGTTATTGATTAATATGAATTCTTTCTATAGTGGGGCAACTGGCCTTCTCTCTATGGTAAGATTGGAGAGTATTTTTCTCAAACTTTAGCATAAAAAGTTTGATTGCATGTGGCGCCTTTGTTATAAGTATAGGCTTTTCTAATAAGCTGTAGCTTAATGTATCAGTCTTTTCTTTTAGGCCCTGAGGTTTGTGTCGTGGTTTAGAAAGACCTTTAGAACTCAGAGATTATAAAATAATTTTCTGTGACTTCTTCTAATACATCTGCATTTTTATCTCTTCCCCTTACGTCTTTCATATATCTTGGCATAGGTTTGAAGTAGAACTCCAACTTAATTTTTTCCTGGACAGTGACCCAGAATGAGCCATCTTTTCCCAATGATAGGAAATTGGATTTTGTCACATAGTAGAATCACGTGAGTCTTCTGGCCTCGTTCTCAACTTCTAGTTCTGTCCCCTGAGCTGCTGGTTCCGTCACCCCCGGAACCAGAACTTTAAGGGTTAAACCTGGTGACATCTATCTAAAAGTCCGGTCATGCGAGGCTTTCTCTTCCTTTGTATTTATTTATTTTTCTTCTTTTTCTTGTTTAGGTTTCCATTTGGATTTCAGAACCAGCTTGTCTGCTCCCCAAACCAAATCTCACTGATTTTTTAGAATTAAGATCATGTTACGTATTTTGCCTGTTGAGCTCGAGAATGATCAATGATGGTCTGTTATGGAGTCAAGTGCATACATCTAGCCCCAGCCTCTCAGCGATGGCATTGGTGGTGCATTAGGGTGCGTATAGGGTGCACATAGAGCGTATCTGTGGTGCATATAGATGTGTGCGGGGTGTATTGGGTATCTAGGTTGATCTAGGGTGCACGTAGGGTGTGTACAGGGAGCTGAGGACCCTATGATGGGGGGCATCTCATCCGTCCCTGACACCCACCTTCCCTCACCATTCCCAGTGCATCCTTATTAAGCTGAGCAGCTCTGCTGCTGAGATCTGCTATCACATCAAAGACATCCCATCTAGTTCCATTTTATTAATCTTTCTTCCTTTTTGAAATGTAAATCTGCAGTGTAATGTGCCTCTTTCAGTGCCTGTGCAGAAGTCTATCCGATAGTCTCCTTTGTTCCATAAAATGAGAAATACAGTTCCTGAGGACCGTCTTTCTATTTCTGAAATACACGTCATTTTGTCAGGTTTATGTCCTTAATTTAGGATTTTTGTTTCAATGTTGGTACCCAGCATTTGCCTACTGTTCTATTTTTCTGTAAAGATCTTAACAGGTTTTGATGCAAAGTTTTGTAAAACGATGCTTCTCCGTGTTGGCATGTCCATCCACTCTGGGCGTGTAAGGCAGCTTGATGCTGCCTGTTAAAGGCTTATTAGAATTTCTGAACCTGGATGTCATGCCTTGGTGTAGGAGAGGGAAGGTGCTCCTATGTGTCCTGTTTTGTGCATAGTACCAGGTTTATGAAACACTTCCATGTATTTACTAGGACACTTCATTCCACCTGCTTTCAGGTATAATGTGTATACAGCTGGGCTCAGCAACTTTTTTAATTTCCCCTCTTTAGTGCTATGTTTCATTCCTCTCTTTTGCATTCGTCTCTTTGTGCTTCCTCCCTTCGTCTGGTGGAGATTCTCCAACAGTTCGCACATTTCGTTTCGTGGTAAAATCAGCATTAGGGTTTATGTGTCCTCCTTCCGGCGTCCACTTGTATGACGCTGCTGGTCCCTGCCCACCGAGGTGTCCTGAGAGCCCGTCCCCAGCCCCGCGCTGTTGTTTCTTGCTTGTCTGGTTTCGCAGAGACAGTGGCATTCAGATAGTTCCTGAATTTTTTCAGTCGGGCACAACATTTGATTGCTGTTTCTCACCCCAAAGGGCTCTTTTTGGACTAGCACCTTTGAGGAAGATTTGCTGGGACTTCATGTTGGGACAAGTCACGTGCGTCCCTGTGCCGGGCGCTGTGCCCGCCATCCCTGTGCTTGCTCCCAACTGTGGGCAACGGGTCTGGGGCCAGCTCGGTCTCCCTGCAGTCCTGCGTCAGTGAGCCACTGCTGCGTCCAGTGTGGAAGGTGTCCCTGTGGGCCCGCGTGTCCAGCCTACCCTGGGCTCTGGCAGCTCTGCTCTGCAGATTCAGCTGATCTGTGTCCCTTGGGCCTCTGCCCTCCTGTTCCTGCTCGGACCTGACTCGAGTTTCCAATACTCCTGTCAGTGGAGGCACAGGTGGCATCCAAATGAGGAGGTACCCTGGAAGTCCCCTCAGGGCAATGTGGTTTTGGGGTCCGGCCCCTGCTGCAGGGGCCTGGTGTGTTCCTCTGGGGTTACTCAGACCCTTTTGGCCACTGCGGAATAAAAGTCCAGAACAAGCAGAACTTAGCTTCTGAAGGCTCTTCAAAACCACCGATTCCTTATTTTATGGTGTTGAGCACAGACTTCATCAAAGAACTGGCCCTGAGAGAGCCTTCGCTGCCCTTCCTAGGGCCACTGCCCGACTCTACCACGTCCACTGCACTCACACCGCTTGCTAAGTGCTTGGGAGACAATTCCTGGCTTGGAGGGCTCTGAGGTTGTGGGAAGAAGTGAGTTTCAGCATAGGGTCTGCGTGCTGAGGGCATATTTCCTCTCCAGGAGAGACACTGTTTTAACTTTCAGAGCCTTTCAACGGCTTCACTCTCATTGTCCCACAGGCTCATAGGCCCTAGCTGGATCAGCACTTAATCTTCATGGAAGTGGCTCCATGTTTTCTCTCCTGCTGCCTCTGAGCTTGGGTCCTGCCACCAGGTGCCAGAGACACATAGTTGCTGATGGCACCCCGACCGTGTGATGGTTCTGACCCCCAATTCTTGAAGCCCTCTCAGGCCTCATTTGCCAGGACAGCCATGGGGCATCTTACTCCCAGGGGCTCTGGAAACAAACAGAAAAAAACTCAGGCTCCACACCAAGAGCCAGGAAACAGGATCCCGCGGCCCATGATTCCCTCCTCCGTGAGAGATGTGGCCTTCAGGGAGGACAGTCACATGGCCGCTAGACTGTTTGTGCCGCTGGGTTTTCATCAGAGGACAGTGGTCTTTCTTCACCTGGTTCTGGAAGGAGACTTTTCCCTTCCTGCCCTTGGAGACTAGAGTACAGCCAGCCATGGCAAGTGGACACAGCCCACACATGCATGCAGTGACTCTGGGTCCTGAACAAGGTGACAGTGACACAGTCACTTGGTGCCACATCCACTGAGGTTCCTTGGACCCTTCTCTCTCATCTCTGGAAGGCCAATGACCAGAGACGGGCACTCTGGTGAGCCCGCCACATCTTTCTTTGTTTTTTTAAGGAATGCTGCAGACAGGAACGAAAGTAAGCAGGAAGGCAGGAGGGAAGAGAGAGGAGAAAAGGAGGAAGAAGCATTTATTTACTTTGTTTTGTTTTTCACATTGGTGGTCTTCCCTGGCCTGGCATATGCACACCCAGGTCTTTGGGATGTATGTGGAGTGCCCTTCGGCTGAGGCAGCGGACCTAACCACTACTCTGCCAAGGCATGCCAAGTATTTCTGCTCTTTCAACTCCTGTCCAAAACACATTGCTAGAAAAGCAGCCAGGTTTTTGTTCTGTGATGTTGTTGTTCTTTTGGCAAGTTTGATTAGAATGAGAGAAAGTGCTGAATTTCCAATATGCAGATGGAATTAAAGGGCACCAGGAGGAAGGACTACACAAATGCTCTATTGACTGCCGCAGATTTACCCAAATAACAACTATTTAAAACACAAATAAATTAAGTTACAACCTTCTCTGTTCTTCCCCTCAGGAACCACACATTTTGCCTCTAATTTCATAGCTGGCACATTATTTATGGAGGGACTGTTGGGGGCGGAGACACCTGGAGACCAGAATTGGATTAATCACAAATGTATGGACATTAGCCACTTGCTCTTCAAAAGCTGGTTGGCGGTGGGTATGAGCAGGGAGTAGAATTTAATTTTCTTGGCTAGTCTTACTTAGCAGAAAGTAGGTAGAATACACAATGTCCTTTCTGTCGTTATTCCTGCAGTTTGTGCAGCTAACCTCCCAGGAACTGAAATGGGTGGCCTTGAGGCAGACTTGGCTTTCCTAAGGTCATGCTTGTAAAGACAGAAGGGTGGCTCTGAGCCGCGGTCAGCACTGCCTCCTGTCCAGAGGAGGACCCAGCCTCAGAGAAGCACAAATGTCAGAGCCCTGCAGGAGTGCAAGTGGGAGCCCTTTCTACACAGAAAAGTGCTAATCTGGCCCGGACCCACTAACTTGCTGGCTGTCTGGGTCTCCCCAGCCCACACCGACCCAACCTGTGAGGTTGTCACATTCAATCAAAGGCATTATCCCTGAGTGAACAGAACAACCCAACAATCCCGTGGGAATTAGGAAAACCCTGCCGTCAGGAGCCCCGAGACTCTGCTCAAACACCCTGCAGGTCCCCCATGTCTGTGTCACTTCAGAAGGCCCACAGGCTCCCAGACAGGGCGTGCCAGGTTTCACTGCCAGGCCCACCCTCACAGGACACAGGAGCTGGTGGGAAGGGCTGGGAAAGGGCTGTGCTATTGTTATGTGTGGAGTGGTAACTCCTTGAGAGGTGCAGGTCAGTCCAGCTCACACCTTCCACACAGCCTAACCTCAGTCTGTCTGACACGGTTTCAAGCTCTACCTTTATCCTCATGGAGCAGGTGCAGGAAATTCCCCTCGCGCATGTGGGAATGATCTCTTCTTCCTCTAATCCTATGGTCCAGTTCCCGTGGATGGAAAGGGACCTGTCCTCAGAGACCCTGGGGACCGAGTGCCTGTATACTGTGCTAACCCCAGATCCTCTGTCCTCGTCATAGAGCCCACAGAATTCCAGGAAGAGACAGACAGGACTGTGTATACACAGCTGTCTTCATGCCCCTCATGGGGGAAGAGCAGGGGTGAAGAAAGGAGACATAACCTAAGTTGGGCTTTTCTGTGTGAGTCACACCCATGTGCCACCCAGCTACCCAGCTTAGAGATTGATTACCGGCACCTGGCAGGCCTGATTGATTGTCCTGATATTTTTATAGTGCCGATCACTGCGCAGCATTGTTTGTATTTATTGTTTTGCCATGGCCTGGACACCCTTGGACAGATATGCATCTCTGAGGAGGAGGACTAGGCTTCTTGGTCTGCTTCCCATTCAACCCGGTACTGGAGTAGTGCTGGGCAGGTGGTCCTTCCTGGGTATTGTTGATGAAGCAAAGCTGGTCGTTGTCCTTGGGGGTATGCAGCATGGTGATTGTCTGCTCAGAGCTGCGAGGAATGAGCAGAGCACGATGCATAGGTGGGTCAGTGGGACCTGGACACAGATGGGCTGTGAGGACTGAGGGAGCATCTAGCCAGAGCTCCCAGGGCCCCAGCTCAGGGATGAGAGGTCTATAACATCTGTAGCCCCACAGTTCCATCCAGGGTGGTGGGAAGAGGCAGGAGGAAAGCAAACCACACACTTGGGGAGGTGTCGCGGGAACCGAGTGAACTTTTCTGGGGCACTCTGAGATGCAGGAGGGGTCCGGAGCGGAGAACAGGTGACAAGGGTGGCTGAGAAATAGGGCGGCCTTGAGGCAGGGCCCACTGCTCATGCAGTGTGGTGGCCTTTGTCCAACCCAGGACCAGGCTCAGAAAGGCTCTCTGGGGCACAGGAGACTGATTCTGGACCTTCCCTCCAACCACACAGTTTGCATCTTTTATCCGAGAGGGATGCGGAGTCACGTGAGGGTGAATGGAGAGGAGAGAAGGCGGAACCGAGTGTGAGGGGTGTGGAGGAGAGGAGAGGACCTTTCTAAGACAGGAATAAAGGGAGGGAGGAGAAGTGGAAGAACAGAAAACTTTCCAGCCCTTATTAGGTTTGAGTGCTGGTGAGTGTAAGTGGTCCCTTTGGATGGGTAGACACACTGGGCATTTCACTTCTGGTTTGTTTGTATTTATAAACCATAAAGTTGAGCTCAGATTTCTGCTAGAAAAGCATTTTTAGAAGGCACTGAGATCTTATCTTTCATTTTCTATAGATCAGTTCCGAAGTCTCTTGAAGTATTTATAGTTTTAATATATAACCATAAATGCCCCCTAAACAAGGAATATTGCACCTTGGGCTCACTGTCACTGTTTAGCGCTCAGTGCGGCCATAAATTAGCCACTTCCCCCGGCGTTGCTGGAAGAGCACAGAATGAGGTTACAGAATGAGCACATAGAACCTATTAAGGCTTTGCTATTTCTTAAAAGTCTTTATAGTTTTCTCGCATACTCCATAAGTGTTTCAATTAAAGAACTACTTGCCTGCACGGTAATAGCCTCCTGTGTGAGATAGGATGGTAGTGTCAGGAAAGGAAAGCTCAAGTAAAAGAAGGAAAATTGGAATATAAAACATTAAAAATGAAATTGCTGTAAAGAGGAAGGCAGGGGTTTATATTATGCATATTAAAGGCATTTAAATTGTTTAACTCTATTCAATGCAAGCTAATATACATAAATATACATTTATATCAAGTCTGTAGATAAACTCATGTCTAACTCTATAGCTACATATTTTGTTCTCCCAATGAGTTTTTGTGCCGTCTTTGATATCTTTAATGGAATTCTCACTTGCATGACCAATTATTGAAAAAGTAAACGATATTAAATACGGCACTAAAAACTCATTGGAAGAAGGAAATGTATAAATATTGACTTAGACGTAAGCTTGATGTCTAGGAGAGAAGGAAGATCATGATGTCAATGAGATAGTGCCTTGGAGAGAAATACCATGCATAGGAGATTTATAATTACAAATTAAAACAACACAGGAGATAATAATTACTAGGAATCCAAGATCTGCATCATGATAGTCACAGGAGACTGTCACTCTCATTTAGTAAGGAGAGCAAGCCAACTAATAACATAAAAACATTGCTTTGTGATTGTGTGTATGTTTGTGTGTATGTGTGTGTGAACACACTATACAGTTAAGAATGCATGGAAAACTAAACTCCAGAAAGTGGCGACCCCCTTCTGATAAGAGAAGACTCCTTCCTGGCTCTCATTTCTAATAGAATGGTGGTTAAAAGACTATTACTCTCATCTGAATATTTAGAACATCAAGCATCAAATATAGAATATCAAAACATAAGCACATCTTGAAATAATTAAATAATGTGCAAGTAACTTAAATGCACCCCAGGAAAAAAAAATGTAAGAATGAAAAATTCAATAAAGTTTTCAAAGTGTTAAATGCACATAGAATCCCAAATCTAAAAGTTATAGTCATACAAGGAATATGGTTAATAATAAAGAAAAGAAGTCCATCAACAGAAACAAAAATGATATAGATGATAGAATTATTAAACAAAGGCAGTAACACAATTATAACTAGGGCCTATATGTTAAAGAAGTATAAGAACATGTAAACACATGAAATACAGACAAGGATGATAGAAAAATAAAATAAATTTCAAATTTTTAAATACATATATTCACAACACACAATAGGAGTAATAGCAAATTAGACATTACAGAAAAAAAGTTAGTGAACTTGATGACACAATGATATATAAATAGAAACTATATAAAATGAAACAGTCGAAAAAAGTCTCGAAAAGGAACAGAGAATCAGAGCATAGGGGAAAAACACCAATGTCCTAACATCCCAGAAGAGAGGAGCAGAGAAATATTTGAAAAGAAATAATGGTCCGAATCTGACCAAATTTGACCAAAAGGATAAAACCACAGTTCTAAGAATCTGAATGAAGTTCAAGGAACATAAATGTGGAAAAACTTGTAAAAGACAGAAAGCAATCAAATTTTTTAAAAGTGGTGTTAATGAGAAAGTGTTAAAAGCAACAGAAGAAAAGACAAGTGCAGAGAAAATACAAGCTAAGGATAAAACAACTCACCCCATCACTTATAAAGAAGGCCAGAGGACATGGGAGCACTGTCTGCAAAGTACTGAAAGAAGAATTGGTCAACACAGACATCTCTGCCTAGAACATTTTTAAAATAAATTTGAAAGCAAGAAAAAATGTCACACAAAATCTGAATGGAGTCATTTTTAGCAAGACCTGCATTTATGGAACCAGTAATGCAGTTGCTGACATGTATGTAACGATGAGTAGCCCCCTGCTAGGGCAGTGCTATGAAGAGAACGCACAACATTGAATGCTTATGATAGAAAGGAGGAAATGTCTCATCCATTTCTACTTGAATCTCTTACTTCAAGAAATTATAACAAGCAGATAAGTTAAAGCAAAACAAATCGGAGGGAAGGAAGTATAAAGATAACTGTAGAAATCCAGGAAATTAGACAAAGAAAAATAAGCCAAAGTCTAATTTTGCGAAGGTCAGTAGTATTGGTAAATCTCTAGCTAGCTAGACCAGAATGAGAGAGGAGCACACATTGCCTATATTCAGAAGAGAGCAAACATTACTGTAGATCCAATAGTTATCAAAAAATAAATGATGGGGCCTGCCCTGGTGGAGCAGCGTTGGGTCAATCGCCTCTGAAGGGTGCAGAGCACAGGCCCCTGGGTTCGGGTCCCAGGTCTGGGGTGAAAACAGTGTAAACAACTAGAGTGGAAATAAAATTAAAAAAATAAAATGTTTCATTCTCTTCCTGTCTGCCTGCTTGCCTACTTGTTTTTATTCCTGCCTGCACCTTTTCTTTAAAAAAAATGACTTTAGGAAGGTCTTTATGCCAATGAATATCACAACTTAGATAAGATGGACAAATTATTTGAAAAATAAAAGCAATCAAAGGCCATTGAATATTAAGATAAATCACCCAACTGGCCATAAACTAAGGACATTGAATTTGTCATTTAAAACCTTCCCACCAAGAAAATTTCAGGCCCAGATAGATTCACAGTGAATTCTATCATTTAAGAAAAATACAGCACTAACGCTATACAAATTTTTTTCAGAAAATTGAAGAAAAATATGACCTCCAACCACATTGTGAGACTAGCATTGCCCTGTTATCAAAAAGCAGAAAATAAGTTATTTTAAAAAGAGAAAGCTAAAACTCAATATGCATCATAACTTAGATGCAAAAGTTGTTAGCCACTTTTACCAAATAGAATTTAACAGCATTTAAAAGAATAATAAACCATTTCCAAGTAAGGTTTACTTATAAATGCAATATTGGATGAATATTAAAAGTCAATTAATGTATTGCATCACATTAAAATTTTAAAAAAGGCTAATCCCCTTAGTCAAAAAAAATTTGACAAAATGTTTTCCATAAAAACTCTCAGCAAATTAGGAAAAGAAAAATAAACTATTCTCAAGCTGTTAAGAGACATCTTTGAAAAAACTTTAGCTAACATCATTCATAATTGTGAAAGACTAAATGCATCCTTTAATATCAGGAATGAGAAAGATATCCATACTCGTCAGTATTTTCTAGGCTTTTCATTCTGTTTCATTGATTTGCATGTTTGACATTGTGCTAGAATGACATTGATTACTGCAGATTTGCAGTTAGTTTAAAATGGCAAAGTGTTAGCCTTCCATCTTCTTTTCCATTCTTTTGGCTGTTCTTGGGGTCATGACTTTCCATGTGGGTTTTAGTATAACTGCCCATTTCTGAAAAACTGAGCTTTGAAGTGGAGTTGCTAAGCATCTGTGGATCAAATAGGGCACGTTGCCAACTAAACGATAGTAAGATTTCTGTTTCATGAATATGTGATGTCTTTTTACTTTTGGGGTTTTCTTTAATTTCTTTCAATGATCTGCAGTTTCTGGAGTATAGATTTTGAAAAATTTGTTTGATTAAATTTATTCCTAAGATTCTTATTTACCTTGATGCTATAGTAATGAAAGTTTTTTTCAAATTTCATTTTAAGATTATTCATTGTTAGTGTGCATTTTTGTGCTTGATGTTGTATTCTGCACTTTTTAATCTTAGGATTAATACGGAATTAGTTCATATTTTTCAATCTGAATGCTTTTTGATTTCTCTTCTTTTCTCTTCTCTTGATTTTCATGTCCCAGCTTGATGTCGAGACAGCACTGAAGAGAAGTGTTGTCCTTGACCTACTCCCGATTTTCGAGGGTCTTGTGCCGTCCTCCAGCCTTCGTGTGAGGCTGTGGCTGTGGGCTTGCAATGTCCTTTTCAGACTGAAGAACTTCCATTCTATTCCTGGTGTGATGAGCTCTTTTCATTTTATGTTATCTCTGGTCTTCCCAGTGCATTTTATTAAGGTTTACTCCTCAGACAAAAGTCACTGCACAATTTCTCTGAGATAAGCCCTTCCACCCCGGGCTTCTGCTGCTGAGAGCTCCCATGTGATCCCAGTTTTATTTTTTTTAATAGAAGCTGTCTGTGAGGCATGACCGCTGGACACTGGAGTAAGGTTCTTTGGGGATTTGAGATACCACCTGAACTATTCCTGAGGTCTTAACATAGGGTTTCCCAGGGTTCACCCTGGTGTCCTCTTCGAGGGCACTCTAGGTTTGAGCTTTGTTCCGAGCCCTTCTGAACTGGAGCTTCATTCACCAGTAGATTCTCACCCTGGAACCCAGCTCCTGGTCCTGATGGGAGTGGCTCTTCATTTCCACTTTCCTGCTGTTTTCCTCAGCAAACGACCAGAGGAGGCAGCGTGCAATCACACTCGGCCTGGAAGTCTCTGGCTAGATCTTGCATTTCACTATGTGAAATGTCTGTTTGCTATGTTATCACAGGCTATAGGGTTATTAAACTTGCTGTTACTTTTCTGAAGCGTCCTAAACGTTTTCCTCACTTTATAAAGCCCACAGACTCCTCAAGGGCTGTCCCATGTGCGCCACCAAAGGTCCCCTAACCCCTTTTGGAGTGGGCTATGCTAGCGTTCCACTTTTGTTGCCAAAATCCACTGCATGTATTGAGGACTCAACCACTCCAATTCTAGTACCCAGGACAGTGAAAACACTGAGTCCTCTCAGGACCTTCAGCGGGAGCTCAGCTTAGCAGGTTGACGCTTCTCTGTCAGCAGGGCTGACCCATCTCTAGCAGCGGCAGCAACAACCTCTCCAAGAGTCAGATCCAGGCCCCAAAGTCTTGTTCATCCTGTGTTTGGAGAAATGTTATTTGAGCCTCAGATAGGAATGTCAACTAGAATAATGACAGCCCCTCTCTGGTGGTCTGACTTCACAGCATGGGGGCTATGATCCAAGGGCCAGCATGGGGACAGGAGATGGGGGAGAGCACACAGAACTAATGTGGGGACAGGAGAGGGGGGAGAGTACACAGGACCAGCATGAGGACAGGAGACGGGGGAGAGCACACAGGACCAGCATGAGGACAGGAGACAGGGGAGAGCACACAGAACTAGTGTGGGGACAGGAGACAGGGGAGAGCACACAGGACCAGCATGAGGACAGGAGACAGGGGTGAGCACACAGCACCAGCATGGGGACAGGAGACGGGGGAGAGCACACAGCACCAGTGTGGGGACAGGAGACGGGGGAGAGCACAGAGTAGAAATGCCATAGATGGTGCTGCTGGGTAGAATGTGTCATTGTTCTGGAAGAGCTCATTGATGGAAATCTTCGGTGGCTACATTCCAGCATTGCCACACGGTGCCAGCTGGGCTTCTCTGCGGGGTGGTCCATTCAGAGTCTCCTGGAGAAAAGCTGGAGTTGCATATGAACTGATGGTCAGGCGAGAGATACACTTTTCATATATATTTAAGCATATGTGTGGGTATTTAGTGTAGGTCCCTTACTAAGGCCTGTTCTGGACAGACCCCCTGTATTTATCCAGGACAGGCCTCTGATCGCTGCCTTTTTGCTTTCTGGGAGTCTCCTGTACAGAAGCAGGCTACTGAACGGGAGCAAATAGCTGAAGGAGTCAGAGATGGTTGGGGTGGGTGTTAATGAGAATGCCCAAGGCCAGCTGGCTCTTCACAACAGACAGGGCTCTGGATGAGTGCCCTGACAGCACAGGAAGGAGGGATGGGCCAGGCCTGTCTGGACGTGGGGGTGCGTCTCTCTGCTCCAGGGACCTTGCCCCACATAATAGGGCTCATATCCCTGTCCAACACCGACTTTTCCAGAACTGTCACCAGCAGGCAGGCACAGAGTGTGCAGCAGCTGGTGGCACCACTTGAGGTCAGGTATCTGCCCTGGAGAGGCTGTACCTAGAGGCCACTCAGGGAGGAGAGGGCAGATGCCTGCCTGGTGATTGCAACTCTGGTCCCTACGCAGAGATGGTTAACCAGGCTCCATAGTGGAATGCAGGTGTGGAAATCAGATGATGGGCAGAAGCAACTGAGACGCTGACCCCTCTCTCAACGTTTCCTGGACACCCCCAACCACCCCTGCCTCCGACAGCAGGCTTTCCTCTTGTCTCTCCATACTGATCACATCAGAGCCATTCTGTCACCACCTCACAGTGACAGATACTCCTAAGCCAGCTGAAAAGAGGCACTATGTCCAGCAAGTCATCAAGTGTCGGCAGACTAGGCACTGGTGACACGGGCTGGGAGGGCAGCGTCTCTCCCGTGAGGCTCAGCAGTGTGCGTGGGTGAGGGGACAGTAAGTGGGAGGTTTGGTTTCTTCTCAGGACCCCACCCCAGCCGGAGGCCTCTGCTCCTGTCAGATGACGGGATGCCTTTTCAAGGTCTGAAAGCCTCAGGACTGCCTGCAGCAGAGACCATGGGGCTGTTCCAACCCAGCCGCATCCCTGAATGCTGCACTTACATGGAGAGGCGAGATAGCGCCAGCAGAAACTGGCTGCTGAACATTGTTCTGTCTCAGCGTGGCTCATCTGAGGCTCATCTGCTGGCTCACCCTCACCCGGCAGACAGAGCAGGGCCTGGCTTCCTCGGGAAAACGACCCCACAGACACAGGGGGTAGGGGCCACAGCCTGGAGGAGGAGGGAGTGCTGAGAAGGGCAGGAGCCTGCCGGCTGTGAAGACTCTGCATCCCTGGGTGCCTGCAGCTCCTACTGGGGTCTTGTCCTCAGAGTAAGGTCAGGGAACAGTCCCCTCTGACCCAGCCTTCCTTACCCAGGCAGGCCACCACCCTGCGTCCTGTGGCTGTCTTTCTAGAAGAGACTGCTTTCCCCACGGTGGGACACCACATTTGCGTTTTTAATCATTTCTTGCAGGAGAACTTCTCTGGAAGGGGAGCGCTATTCTGAGAGGCAGCCTTGCTGAACTGACTCTGGGACTTCTGAAGTCCTTTGGATCCGGGCTAGGTTCCAGGTGTGGACGGTGGGTTCAAAGCAGAGACTTGACTTCCAGGGCTGTGAGCGCTTGGGCTAAACTGTGTGAAACCGCACTGGGGGAGCCAGCCGTGAGGCCACCTGCAGAGCTGGCCTTTCAAGGATGATGAGTGGTTCCGTTTCTGTTCTGGTTTTTACAAAGAAAGTCAGAAAGTATTATTGCAGCCTCTGCTACAGAGAAAGCTGACTTCTTGCTGCTCCGGCTGCCCAGGAAACCCCCAGTGATCAGAGCTGCTATAGCTGAGGTGAGGATGCTCAGACACATCGGCCGGCTCAGCATTTTAAAGTGAAATTGGAGTTTCAACCCAGCCCCACTCCTTCATCTTCCGAGCCTCTCCTCTGCAGGCGTGGATGGCACCTGGAACCTGGCTAGCTGCTCTGGCCCTTCTTCCCTGAGCGTCTGCCTGAGCAGGGGACAGCTAGCTTCCAAATCTGGAGTGTCGGGGGTGGGGTCCACCTTGTCTTCCGCCAAGAAGGAGCCTGCCTTTGCTGTCAGAAGACAGAAGGGTCGTTAAGAGTGGCCGGAGATTTCCTGGAGGTCCTGGATGTTCCTCCAAAGTCCTCGTGAAGTGTCAAGAACATTCTGCTCACGTTGGACACGTGTGCAGCCTGCTCTCAGCTTTGTCCCCAGGTCTGCAGCTGCACTGTGGACACCCCTTACCCTCTTCTTATGCCCTCTGCTCCCAGCACTCAGCCCCTTTTTCTCCTCTTTTCTTCCCCAGTGCCTCTGATGGTCTCTGGCCCAAAGGAATTTGCTTCTCTCAGACCTTCCTGCTTGGCCTGGGTCCCAACCAGCCCCTCCAGCACAGGGGGGCTCCCTTACCCCCAGTTCTCCACATGGCTCCCTCCCCACGACCAGGCCGACAACCAGACCCACGGCCACTGGACTGGAGGGAGTTCCAGTACACCCGCAGGAAACTCCGAGTCAATTCATAACTCTTCTCTTTGGGAAGGTGAATCTGTGACCCAGAGAGTGAGCCTCTACCAAAAACATGACGATGAAAGTCTGGAGACCACACATATACCTGGACATATTGCTTGTGCTGCTGTTTTGCTGTCAACATTGCCTAGATAAGTTTAAATAAACATTTTAGAATATAACGTAGACTTTTCTAAGTCCCTCTGTAAGTGCTATAGAAGGCATAGCGCTCAAGGTCATGAAAGGCTCAGAGTGCACACCTCACGTGTCCTGTCCAGCCTCCTGTTGAATCCCCCATGAAAAGATGGCGATGTGGTTTGGCCAGAAATCCAGCAACACGGGCTTCTCAGTGGAGGTACTCACGGCTGTGGGTGTGGTCAAAACAGATCATCTCTTTAAACATGTGAAATAAAACAACCCAGTAACCAGGAATGAGAGCAGACCCCCATCTTCCCCATCCAGCCTGGGTCCCTGTAACCATGGGAAGGAGCCCCGTAGCCCAACTCCAGGACATGAGAGGTGGCCTTGAGGCCCTTCCCTAACCGGCACTTCTGCTTTTGGTACATCTGGAAGCTTCCAACTTTTGCAGCAGCACTGAAAGATAAAGGGGAGCCAAGGGGAGGTTCCTGAGTTGTAGCAGATGAGCTCAAAGAAGACTCCATCGGCCCCCTCCTGAGAGGTTATGCTCAGACACACTCCTGCCGCCTGTGGCCGAGGGCAAGGTAAAGGAGAAGGGTTGGCAAAGTCAGCTGAGATGCCGAATTAGTGCAGTGAAAGGAAGGGCTGAAGGAAGACAATCCGACTTTAGCAGTAATAAAATGAGCACATGGTCTCCTTTCATAACTTCATCATGTTGGAAAGATGGTGTCATGGTCAGTTGAAGGATGTAGATTGTACTGACAGCCTCGTTTTCCATTAAGATGAGTTACTTTGTTGCCAAAACTGTTAGAATTGTCAGGATAAAGTGACTAAAAGCTTGAGCATTCAAGAATATGAGAATGGATACAGATTTAAATGATATAATTAATAAAAATGAACAGGGACTTTAATGACTGACTGTAAAGCAGACTTGAATCAGATGTCCATGCAACGTGCACCCAAATTGACCATCTGCTGCTTTAAAGAGAATGTGGTGCATTCTAAGAGGCTATTAGAAAGTTCTCCCAGCATTGAATTTCTCCTTCTGCTCCCATCGCTGACTCGCTGGAGGGTGATCCTCTCTGCTCCTTTCTGCATGCCTACCGTGGACCCAGTGTGGATCTGCTTCGTCGGAGAACCTGAGTGCAGAACTCCGCCTGGGATGTAGAGAGACAGAATTCTCCTCCCGACTTTGCAATGAAGAAAGGATGTATCCACACAAGTCACAGCTTTTCTTGAACTGTCTGAGGTTGAGGCCGCAGTACAAGAATCCTAGGCGTGTTGGCAGGTTTTTGAATGTGAGCACTGGCCTCTTGGCCGGCGTGAGGGCTCGCTGGTACTGACTGGCTAAGGAGGATCAGCAACTTTTTTGAAACAAATTGTGAAGCGAGACTAACAGCCTGACACACAGGAGTCTGCAGCCCTTTGAAGAGTCCTCATGGCCACCAGTGGGACTCAGAATAGAGATTGGGGGCAAGATGTTCCCAAAGGCAGTGGCTCACGTCTGTGCCCGAGGGTGCAGGAGAGGTGCCGCCCATGCTCCGGGAGCACAGAAGAGAGCCATTTGTCTAGGGGCAGAAAACAGAGCACCTCCAGCTGCTGGGCCCAGACCCCCAGAGACTGTCTAGCACAGGGGAGACAAGGCCTCCCAGGAAATCTCCATGGACCCAGGAATTGGACTTTGGCCCAGGCCGAAGTGGTACCAGGATCTTGGAGAACAACTTGAGCTACACGGTCAGGATGAGGGCACCAGAGATTCCCAAGAACAGCAGTTACAGCATGGAGACCCAGGCATGGAGAAGGTCTCACCATGCAGACTCTAGGGAAAACCTGTAGTTGGATACAGAAGAAGGCAGAGGAATTCAGCAGCCACCATGCCTTCCTCAAGCATAAGGGGATGTCAGAGTGGCCTACGGCCAACAGCCACCTAGTTCCACACACCTCATAGTGAGTGCCCAGCAGAAGGCATCCCTTCGGGGCAAGACAGGACGCTCAACTCTCTGTACTCAGCAGTGAGCTTTAACCTCCAATTGTAAGACAGACACATAGACCACAGCACAGTCAGAAACCGTAATGATCACAGAGCTGCAAGCATATGTGCTTCAGTGATGTCCTGGTGATGGGGAGCAGAACATCTTTTTGATTAATATGTTAATAGATCTGATGAGAAGGAGGACAGCATACATGATCAGATGGGAGAGTATCACAGAGATGAACACAGTAAAAATGAATCAAGTAAAAATGCCATAAATAACAATAAGCAAGACATATTAACAGGTGAAGAATGACTCCAATTGGCTTATCACTCTTGGGACGGGAGAAAAACATGGACCTGAGGTAGCTCAGTAAAATGACCCAAACTGAAACATGAGGAGGAAATAGCAAAGACAAATGACAGATGATAGCTGATAGAGATGATAGATTGATTGATTGATGATGGCCATGGATGGTGGATGTATGAATGGATGGGTGGCTGGATGGATACAAAGAGTTAGGATCAACAGAACACCAGGTCTCAGAGCTGTGAGAGAACACAGAGTCTGATGTCTGACATGAGTATAATTAAGCTCCCAGAGGAAATGAGAGAAGCAACAGAAGTTTGTAGGACATATTTTAGAAGAAAATGGAATTTTTCAAAAGTAATGACAGATAGTAAACCATAAAACCCAAGATCTTTTAAAGCAGTCATAGAACGGGGGGGGAAAAAGATGTATTCATAGAAACAAAGATAAGAATTACAGCAAACTTCTCATCAGAAAATATACAAGTCAAGTGACATCTTTAAAATGCTGGCTGCGATCAGGGAACTGCCAACTAGGAGTCTGCAGCCAGTGAAAACATCTTTTAAAGCTGGAAGAGAAATAGAGTTTTGCAGGCAAACAAAAATTGAGAAAATAAATTACCAGTTGACCTATACTACAGGAAATGTTAAATGAATTTCTTCAGGCAGAAGGAATATAAGATCAGACAGAAGCTTCAATCTACACAAAGAACTAAAGAATGCTAGAAATTGTAAAAAAAAAAAAAAGGACTGTGTACACTGAAGAGGTGAAATCTATTACATGTTAATAATGTCTCAGTTTCAAGAGACACACGTTACTGATGAGGCCAGCTTTGGTGACCTGGGAAAGGTGGTGACTGCTAGGTTCTCTACTTATTATTTTTCCATTTGTAGTTAATCGATATTTTGTGTAGAGATGTCCTGAGACTATGGAAATGCCCTATATCATCTTGTTTTTCCTTTGAATTTTAGCATCTACTTATGGTTCTTGCCTTAAGCAATTTTGCTCTGGTGATCAACAGATGGTGATTTTTCTTATTCTATTATTCCTCTGATATTTGTTAGTTGGGATTTACTGTGAGGAAGCTCTTTGTATCTTTCCTTCTTTGTTTCCTTCTTTTACTCATGCTGTAGTATGGACTCTTGAGTTTCACATTTTATTCTATGAGATGTAGTTCATTACTATAACTTCTACTTTTGTTGCTCAGTTTCCCAGATTCAGCCAATGAGAGCATTTAACTGACTGCTCCTTTGAATGTCCCTATCTTTGTGCATCATCAGGGTTCTCCAGAGAAATAGTCTATCACCGGGATGTCTCTCTCTCTCTGTCTGTCTCAATATCTATCAATCTATTATCTATCTGTCATTTACTACCTATATCATCCCAGCACTCACTCAACATCTAAAACACTGGTTTTCAGCTTTGCATTATTAATCTATCCAACTATCTCACCAACTAGATTGTCTTTAGGAACGGACTCACACTCATGGATTCTGGAAAGGGCAGGATCTGCACGGTTGTCCACAAGACGGAAACTGAAAGGAGCCGCTCTGCTGTTGAAGTTGGAGCTGCTCACTGACCTCACTGGTGTGGAGAGAGGACTGTCTTTACTTAAAATCATCAACTGATCTACGAGGCTCAGCGTTACCTTCACGGCGTTAACTGCGAGGTTGGGAAGGCTAATATGCCCGTCCAAACCTCAGTTTTCCCTGTGAAATGGGAGAAACAAAGTGGTGTGCTTCCTTGGACAGCACGGGAGGGAGTGAGGCTGTGCAGATACTGCAGAGAGAGCTTGGGAAGCAGTTCCTCTGTCTGCTTCTCGCTACGTCCTGCACATTGTCCAAACATGGGCTGAGGGCTCCGTGGTGCCCGTTTGCCCAGAGTCAGGCTCCAGAGTCAGGCTTTCTGAATGGCAGGGTGCTCTGACTGTCCCTGCCCAGTTTCCAGTTCCCACAGTTCCAGGGCAGAGCCTGCCCACCCCCACCACAGACCCTGGCCCCTCTCCAACCCCTGGAGTCTCTAGTCCTCTCTGAATATTACAGATGATATTACAAACAAGCCAAATTTGGAGTCAGTTTAAAGGTTAAGTCCCCAAGTCAACCAATGATAGCTGTCTCCACAGGCGTGACAACATGTGGAACTAGAGAGCTCTGTGTGATGTCACCAGCCTGTTTGGCTGCAGTTGCCACCTAATACAAGTCTGAGGCTGGGTCGTTCTGCTGTTCCTGCCGGCCCACAGGAGGAGCCGGCCCACAGGAGGAGCCAGCCCACAGGAGGAGCCGGCCCACAGGAGAAGCCGGCCCACAGGAGAAGCCGGCCCGACTGGGAAGGCCTGCACTGTTGTATGTCAGCTCTGGGTAATGTTGCCCTAATAAGATTTAACTCAGCGATGTTGGCAATCTTATGCTAGAAAAATGCTGTAAGAGGGTATTTAAGAAGTCAATAAATTAGTATTCATTGTAACACTAAAGATGCTCATTTTTAAGTAGGAAATAGTGCAGGGCCCTAGCTGGCTCCCTGTGCTGCGCGCCTGCCATGCCATGGAGACGGGGAGCAGTTCCTCCGTGGACACCAGCTCTCCTTTCCGGGGGGAGATGTGCCTGCCTGTGTGCAATGGGGATGGGCTTGGCATCCATGTAGACAAAGTGATATATCCATGGTTTAGCACAGGATTCAGCCAGAAATGAGGGGCTGGAGGTCTTCCAAGGTGTCAGTCAGGAATGTCCCATCACAGTGCCTCTGGCATTTTACTGAGCGACTCTAAATGCAGGGACTCTGCTTGGGTCCAGGGAATGTGTATAATGAGAGTGACACACAAGATCGGCCTCTGAGAACAACGGGACCCCACAAGGAAATTGGACATGTGCTACCTCTTAGGTATGGATTTGGAAGTATCTGGAAAGGGCATCAGATCCGGGATTGGGAATCAGGAAGATTTTGAGGGGAAAATGCATGTAACCCCTGCTGTAAGTCACAGCTGTAACAGTGACAGAGGGAACCCATCCCAGAGCCCAGGGACAAGGCTGTGTGGGAGGAATATCACTTTCAACTTAGGGGTGGAGGAATCAGATGGGGGGCGGGCAGGGGAAATTGAATGTCACCTGGTTGGTGCTTTGTTCCCAGAGCTGAAGGACCCTGGCCAGGGACAACAGACTGCCTGTGAGGAATGGATCTGAGGGACAGACCTGGAGGCAGGGGGAGTCTGAGGCGATCATCGAGATGCACGTGGAAATTTTGTAGTATAAGAGCTGGTGGCTTTGTTGCTGCAGGGATTCAGAAGAGACATTACAGGTGAGAGGATTGGAGGCGTCATGACATTGGGTGACAAAGTGAAGGAACAGCGAGCACCCGTCCAGCCACATTGTGATTGTGGACTCACCCTAATTGTCAAAGATGTGGGACTCAACTCATACATCCGGGCGAGGTGAGGTGAATAAGCATAGAGTCCGAACCCAGAAAGAAGTACGCAGCCTGGCCCCACAGGGCACGAGGGCATGTCGGGGAACAGCATGGTGTCTGTCCCCAGGGAAAATAAAGCTCTTCATTTCCACCTCAACCAAAGTCAAAAAACAGACTCCAATGTCTTAAAGACCGAAATATAAAAAACATTCTTTAAAAACAGAATGTAATGTTGAAATAGCAAGACCTTGAGTAGGAAAGCATTTCTTCGCTGTAATAGCAAACAGACATCCTACAAGTGCAGGCCTTCTGTAGGGCAGAAAACACTCCACACAATGTAAAAGGAGAGCTGCACAATGCATTAGTACCCAGACATGAAGGTACGCTCACCGATAATAGAAACAGATAATAGACCCGAGAATGAAAGAGGCAAAGCCAAAACAAAAGCAATTCACCGGAGAGGAAACCCAAGTGAGGAGAATATGAAAGCATGTTCTACATAGCCGAAGCAAGAGAAAACAAGCGCGCTCCTTAGCCCATCAGGCAGGCCGGGCCATCAGACAGAATGTGCTTTGACAGGGGAGAGAGCAGGACTACAGCCCTGCTGGCGAGAATATAAATTGGCACAGCTATTTTGAAGAGCAATTTGACAATATCTAGTAAAATTGTCTGTGTGTCTGACCTGTGACCTGACGATTCCATTTCTAAGTATAAGCCCTGGAGGGATTCTCCCCCGTCCGCGAATGAGACATCTTCAAGGATGGCCGGTGAAGCGTGCGCAGTTCCATCCAGCAAAGTCCACCCCAACAAAAATGAGGAAAATCAAACATCCATTAGGTGATGAAAGGATAAAGCAGTGTGACATATCACAAGTCATTATGGGAGAACAGAGCCACGTGGAGCCTGCCCATCAGAGCCTTGACAGGCACGGTTGACTGTAGACGGGTATTCAGAGTCAGACACAATCTCTGCGCATTAAAAGGAGCATCTGATATGGTGCATTTTTATCGACAGCTGCACATGCAGACAAGAGCTGACATCGTAGAGAAAGGGCCACATTAGGACACAAAGGGAAGCAAGAGGACTTTGTATCAAAACATTCTATTTTTTACTTGTGTTTCCTCGTCAAGGTGAAACAGTTTATGTGGTGGAGCAGAATGTGAACTTCTCTACGATTCAGATTTTAAAGCACTAACTTAAAATGTGGCTGAGGAAAGAAAAGTTGAAATAGACTCTGAGGAAAATTGCGGAAAAGAGGAAAGAAAGAACGTGGTAGGTGGGGGCTTCGGACCCCACACTGGTGGCCTCAGAACCCCACCCAGACTGTCAGAACAGAGCGTGCAGACATTTGAAGTACAGCATGAGTGTGGGACAGCTGGCCGCTTTAGGACCCTTGGACATCAGTGGTAGCCCATGGGTTGTGGCCTCAGACATGGGTTTATCACAAGATAAGATGTGTGGACAGCAGACTAGACTCCGTGTCCCTAGTGACCCGTCTAGCGGGCACCAAAGGCCTGAGTTGGGGAGGAAAGCTTCCTAAAGGGACTCTGAGCAGAGGTACAGCGTCCCCTCGTCCCCTCATCCCTGACGGTGGGAAGGTTGACTGCTGCAGTCAGTGTGACCAGCAGGCATGAGGGTCCATGGATCCTTGAGAGTAAGCTGCACGCCCTCCACTTTGAGCTCGGGACATCTGGGCCACTCTGCGTGCAGAGTGTGGGAACTTGTGAAATCCTGGGGGCTCGGTCAGCGCGTCAGTCACATGCTTATAGTTGGTCGGGCCAGGGCAGACAGGGACAGTCACACTTACACTTTGGGGGCACAAGACAAGACAGAGAAGTGAAGGAGATGTACTTCCTGTAAGTGACCATAACCATAGATGCCTGCGTCCTGCCCGGGGTGCTGTCCACTCTAAGGGTCCTGAACCAGCACAGGCAAGTCTGCAGGTGGAGACACCCGTGTGCCACTGTCAGTCAGGAGAGTAAGCTGTGTTGTGGACAGGCTGTCCATCTGACCCCACACATGGTGGGTGGTCAGGAGGATGGCCGGTGATGGCAGGTCACCACCAGGCGGTATGCGGGTAGGAGCTCCTGGAGGCACAGCCCCAGCTCCAGCTCACTGCTGCTTGACTGCTGGCCACCAGCTAGGCCCCAGGTACCATCAGGAGGCTGGATGACACTATCTCTCTGGGCACAGAGCCAAAAAGTGACCGCAGATGGGTCAACATGTTCCCTGCTGCTCTGCAAGATCAGCGTGTGGCAGCTCAAGTCTGGAGGGGGAAAGGACAGCATCTGAAGGCACACAGCACAGTAGCGCCATGTCCACAAAGATGAAGGTGACATGCAGAGCTGTGTGTGAAGGGGAAATGCTCTGAAACCCAGGAAAGGCCTCCGTTCCCATACCAGCCTCCACTAGAAAGGACAGCGTCTCCCCGGGGAGGCAGGGGCTGGCCTGGTTCTGCTGTAACAGCTGTTTGACCGTGAGTCCAATCTTCACTCTCTGGATTTCACTCTCTTTAGCCTTCAAATAAAGGGCTTGGGGAGATTAAATCCAATTGCAAGTTTTTATTGAGCAGCTACTATGTTTGCAGAGAGCTAGAAGCTGAGTGACCTGGCAGTGCGCTGTTACAGAACTCTCGTGCTGTGCAGGTGTGGGATGTATCCATGTGCGTGTGTGTGTGTGTGTGTGTGTGTGTGTGTGTATGAGTGTGTAAATACGGATGGGGAGTGTTAAGTTCCACCACAAGGGACCAGCCTGCTGCTGTTTCCAGGGGGGAGTTTTCTAGTGAAGCAATGCCTGAACCTGGGGCCCTGAAGGCTGAATCCAGCCTGTCTGCAGCCCCAGACTCAGGGCCATACTAAGAAGGAGCAGTGCTCACTGCGGGCATAGAGGTGATGTCTAAAACAAAGCTGGAACAGGAGCAGGATTGTTCCTCTGTCACAGAAGGCTTGGGGAAGTCACTTCTGTTTGGAGGACAGAGAGGACAAATGTGCAGAAGCAAGGAAGGCAACGTGTTCACAGGGCTGGGGACAGTGCTGTGTATATGGGACAGAGAGGCAAGGGGCTGAAAAGATGGGGAGGAGGAGAGAGTACCTGCACCCTGATTTACACTTGCAGTTATGGGATTGTGAAAGGTGACTGATGTCTCCATTTTTGAAAGTTGTCATGGAGATGGATTGCAAAAAGCCAGGACTAAGAAACTACTTTAACAACCAAGTCAGCGCTTCTCAACCCGCATGTCAGAATGACGGCGTTTACTTATTCTACTTGCTCATTGACTTCTTCACGAGGGATTGAGTGAGAATCTTTAAGTAGTAGGCTTGCCATGAGCAGTGAGGATTCGGAAATAAACAAAGCAGCAAGGACGTGACAAGTGTGGACTCACAGTGGCCCCAGGGGTCTCCAGCCTCCACACCGACCCTCCCAGCTCTCAGCAGTGTCCCTCCAGACCGCTGACCTCAGGAGACTGCCTCCCTTGCTCCTTTATCTAAAGGGGACCTTTATGCAATTATGGAGCCAGTGTTTCACTGCTGGTCTTTGAGATGGAGAGTCTAGCTGTTCAGAGGAGCCCACTCTGCACTCAGAGGCTTAGACGGCTGGGCAGTCAGAAACGACCGAGCATGGGGTCTCCTCGCTTCTTTCTTTTTTTTTTAATGCCAAGCACTTTTTGCCATGTCAATGCCTTAACAGTATTTTCTGTTTTTTAGAAACAATGTTTCCAAGAAAGACATCCCTTCACAGTCCCTGAAAGGGCCATTGGGGACCAATCTGTAAGGAGGCACTAGTCAAAGAGAAAGAACAAAGGGCAGCTGGCGTGGATTTGTAGACACTCAAGACAAAAGAAACCTCACTTAGGACAGAGTGAAGCCATGGGCAACAGGGGACAAGGTGGTGAGGGTCTGGGAACCTGGAAATGAGGTCCTCCTGTCTCTGCACTCTGACTCTGTGTGTGCAGGGCTGACATCAAGGGTGACATACAAGACCAAGCTCATCCTCAGGAGGGTGACCAGATCCTGGGGACACTGGTGCCAGAGTAGTGACATTGGGGGCCCTTGAGACTCGAGCCCCTGCAGCTGGTCTCACACTGCACGCTCTCAGGACCTCCTCTTTTTCCCCCAAACAAGCGAGAACCGTCACCGGATTTTACACCTTGAATCTCTGCTGAATCAAAGAGGCATGAATTTTGAGTTGCTCTTCCCCCTCTAGTGCTATGGTGTGCTGTACTGGTGACGTGCTTGGAGAAGCCAGGACGCATTCAGACGCCACGTTGGCAGTTGCTCTTCTGTCTAACATGGACATTCACGTCCGACACCATGGAGGCCGACTGGCGGGTTCTCAACGATGCCGCAGGGTGAGCGCGCAGCCACACGCCGCCCGCCCAGCTGGGCTCGTCAGGCACTGTCTCCCACTCAGGGAAGGCCCTGCCCCAAGCGTGAAGCTCAGCACGGGTGCTGGTCATTTGGAAAAGATTCCTCCTTAGTCAAAGCAGGCCTTCTCGTGTTGACCATGTGAGCACTGTACAACATCCAGCACAAACTACACCTCGTTCATGAATGTTAATGCCAGCCTCATGCAAACAGTTGTTCAGTATCAAGTGGTTGTCAAATTTGCAGTGGCAGATACAAATTTTCCAGAATTTGACTTTTCGCTGGAAAAATGCAAATATTATTTGCAAAATTTAGTTTTCTCTGAAGTGACAGACTTACTTTATTCGTTTTCAAAGACACGCCTGTCAAGCACCCACATCTCCGTGTGCTGCCGCCATCCGCTCTCGAATAAACGACATCTCCCCGAGCACCACGTGGCATAGCGCCCTGCTGCGGCAGCCGTCACGTAGGCTGCATGTTCAGGGGCTTCTGCCCGCTTCATCAGGCTGTTAAAATCATGAAACTCCAGGGTGAGAGTCAGTAAGCTTGCAACTTTACTGCTTTGTCATAACATTCTTAAACTTTTTCTGTGTCTCCTCCCCGCACCCCGGCCCGCCCCGTGGCGACCGCGACGGAGCACGTGGCCCTGGAGCAGCTGCTGTGGTGCCTTGCCTTGTCTAATGAGCGGACCCACTGAGCATCTTCACCAGCACTGACAATGAACTTGAGGACTCAGGAATCTGGCAGAAGTGGGTTCAGATAGTATGTCTTTTGTGGCCGGTTTATTTCACTTCCTATAATGGCCTTAAGGTTCAACCATGTTGTAGTGTATGTCAGAATCTCCTTTCTTTGTAAAGACAAATAACATTCCATTGCATGACACTGTGCACATCGTTTATACCCGGGCACAATTTGCAAAGGGTATGCGTGTGCATGCTCACCAGCACTGTCGTACATGCCGTCTGTCATTGACCAAAGCCTCATTTAGCAATGCACCAGCACTTCTCATGTATTTATTCAATGCTGTCATCCACTGACGGACACTTGGGTTGCTCAACATTCTAGCTATTCTGCGCGATGCTGTTATGAACATCGTGTACAAAAGCTTCTTTGAGATATTTGTGTTCCCAAACATGGGACTGCTAGATCCACAGTAGTTCTATATTCCATTTTGTCAGGAATTGTCACCCTGTTTCCACAACAGCTGCGCCACATACAATCTCATCAGCAGTGCAGATGGGTTGCAATTTCCCTGCCTCCCTACCAACATTTATCGTTTTCTGTCTTTTTCTTCCTTTTTACAGTAGCCATCCTAATGATGTGACAGGATCTTATTCTAGTTTTAATTTGCATTCCCCTAATAATTAGTGATGCTGAGCACCTTTGTGTGCTTATTGGTTATTTATCTTCTTTGGAGGAATGTCTGTGCAAGACTTTTACCCATCTTTGCATCAGGTGGCTTTTTTTGTTGCAGAGTTTCTGGCGTTCTCTACACATTCTTGACTTTAATGATTTATCAGATGTATGCTTTGCAAATATTTTTTTCCCATTCTCTGGGTTGTCGTTTTATCTGTCAATACTGTCTTTGTTGTCCAATTTGAACTATGTGTTTGAAGTTCAAGTTTGTCTGCTTTTGCCATTGTTGCCTGTGCCGCTGGTGTCAGATCCAAGAAGTCATTGTTTTTCCTAAGAGTTCTCTAGCTTTTGATCTTACATTCAGGCATTTGACCCACTTTCAGTAATTGTTGCATAAGGTACAAGATAAAGGCCCAGTTGCATTCTGTGCACACAAACACCCTGTTCCCCATAGTATTTGCTGGAGAGTGTCCTTCCCCATGAGTCCCAAGACCACACTTGGGGAAATGCAGGCCTACACGCCCCCTAGCAAAGTCTTCACAATCCCAGACTACCATTTTTAAATTTAAATATATTTAACACCAATAAATTGTAAAGGTGACTAAGCTCAGTAGAGATCATTGTATGAATAAGCCACTGAATTCCTGTTCTGCTCAGCTGCTATTCACTGTGAGCAGATGGGAGGTCATTTCCTCTCTGCACTTCACTGTCAGTTCACAAATGGATGCTTGGATAAAAGCAGTGGTTTTCAAAACAATGTTGAGTTGTAATTAACAAATATATTTATTTCAGGTGTACAACATAATGATACAATACTTGCATATCTTGCAAAATGATCACCGCACCAAGTCTAAACACTCATTCCCTAGATAGTTGTAAGTTTTTCCTTCTGAGGAGTTTTAAGATATATCCTCCGAGCAGCATTCTCATGTGTGACAGTTTTGTTAACTATAGTCTCCATGCTGTGCACGACATCCATGACTCACTTGTTTTATGACTGGAAGCTTTTACCTTTTGACCTCCTGAATCTATTTCATCTACCCTCCAAGGCCACATCTTTGGCAAACACCAATCTGTTTTCTGCATTTATAAGCTTGTTTTTGTTTTTTTTTTGTTTTTTTTTTGTTTGCTTAGATTCCATATATAAGTGAGATCATATGGTATTTGTCTTTCTCTGACTTATTTCACTAAACATAATAACCTCAAGGTCCATTTATATTGTGGCAAATGGCAAGAATCCATTCCTTCCTATGAATCATTCTGCTATATATGTACCACAAATTCTTTTTTTTTTCGATGAGGAACACTTAGGTAATTTCCATATCTTGTCTATTGTCAATAATGCTGCAATGAACATGGGGGTGTATATAACTGTTTTTCATCACTTTTTATTATATTACTTATTCTGCACATTAAAATAAACTCATATATTTAAGTTTCCCATTCCTCAAATATATGTCAACACAGCCTACCCTCTACCATCTCACCAAGTGTTCTTTACCACTGTCCAGTGGGTTCTGTCACCACTCCCCCGCCATCGCCCTGCCCATTCCCATTCCTTATTGGTAACCTCAGTTCTATTGCAAGTGTCCAAGGGTTAGTTACCTTTCATTTGTTCGTTTGTTTTATCTATTCACATTCCCCCTGTGAATAAGGTCGTCTGGTGTCTATTATTCTTCTTTCGACTTATTTGACATAGCATAACCCCTCTTGATCCATCCATGTTGATTCAAAAGACAGGGTTTCATCTCTTCTAAGGGCTGTGTAGTATTCCATCATATGTATGCACCACATTTTCTTTATTCATTCATCTGATGTTGGGCACTTAGGTAGTTTCCAGTTCTTAACTATTGTGAATAAGGCTTCAATAAACATGGGGGTACACAAACATTTACAGATGAGTGTTCTTGTACCTTTTGGGTAAATCCCCAGATATGCGATGGCTGGAACATATGGGATTTTCATCTACAACTTTTTGAGTAATCTCCAAAGTGTTCTCCGTAGGGGTTGCACCAATTTGCACTCCCACCAACAGCGTAAAAGTGTTTCCTTTTCTCCACATCCATGCCAACATTTGTTGCTTCCAGACTTTTGGATAATAGCCAGTCTTTCAGGTGTGAAGTATTATCTCATTGTTGTTTTCATTTGCATTTGCCTGATAGTCAGCGAGTAGGAACATGATTTCATGCGCCTCTTGGCCATCTGTATATCCTCTTCGAAAAAAGGTATCTCTCCAATTCCTCTTCCCATTTTTTGATTGGATTGTTCATTTTTCTGTTATTGAGATTTATGAGTTATTTGTATATTTTAGATATTAAGGCCTTGTCAGAAATATGAAATGTAAATATCTCCCCAGTTAGTAAGTTGCCTTTTGGTTTTAGTGATATTTACTTTCACTGTGAAGAAGCTTTTTAGCTTGACGTAGTCCCAGTTATTTATTTTTCTTTTTGTTTGTCTTGACGCTGGAGTTTAGTCTCCGAAAGGCCTCCTGAAGGCTGATGTGATAGAATATCTTTTCTATGTTGTCTTTCAAAAATTTTATAATTTCCAGTCTTGTGTCCAAGCTTCTAGTCCATTTTGAGTTAATTTTTGTGAATGGTATTAGAGATTAGCCTAGCTTCATTCTTTTCTCATGTAGCTGTCCAGTTTTCCCAACACCATTTATTGAAAGGATTTTCCTTTCTTCATCTTATGCTTTTGGCTCCTCTGTCATAGATTAACAGTAAGTGAGTGAGTCAGCTTCTGGTGATTCAGTTCTATTCCACTGGTCTGTGCCTCTGTTATTATTCTAGTACCATATTGTTTCGATCACTATCACATTGTAGTATAGCTCAGTGTCTGGGAGTGTGATCCCTCCAGATTCATTCTTTTTTCTCACGAATGTTTTGCCTATTCGAGGTCTCTTGTTCCATACAAATTTTAAGACTTTTTGTTCTATTTCCTGGTAATAAGCCTGAAGGATTTTAATGGGAATTGAATTAAATCTGCATATTGCTTTAGGTAAGAACACCATTTTAATGATGTTGATTCTTCTTAACCATGAAAGGGGGTATCTTTCCATCTCTTTGTATATTCTTCTATTTCTTTTCAGAAAGACTTATAGTTTTCATTGTACAGGTCTTTCACCTCCTTTGTGATGGTGATATTTTATTTTATTCTTTTTACTTCTATTTGAAATAGTATGATTTTCTTAATTTCATTTTCTTCTGTGTTATTTGTACACAAGAATGCAATGGAATTTTGTGCATTGATTTTGTAACCTGACACCTTACTATATTCATTGATTAGTTCTAATAGTTTTTATGCTTTTTGACATATATAAATATGTCATTTGCAAATAATGATGCTTTTGCATCCTAATTTCTCATTTGGATTCCTTTCATTTATTTTTCTTGCCTAATTGCTCTTGCTAAGATCTCCAATACGGTGATAAAAAGCAGTGGTGAGAGGGGACAACATTGCCTAGTTCCTGATCTTAGAGGAAAGTTCTTTTAATTTTTTGCCATTGACTATAATGTTGGCTGTGGGTTTGTTGTATATGGCTTTTATTACATTGAGGTATGTACCTTCTATCCCAATTTTATGTAGGTATTTTATTATAAATGGGTGTTGAATATCATCAAAAGCTTTGTCTGCACCAATTGATATGATCATGTGGGTTTTTCTCCTTGATCTTGTAGATATGGTATATTATATTAATAGATTTACATGTGTTGAACCACCTTTTCATCCCACTTGGTCATGACGAATGATCCTTTTGATGTATTTTTGGATTTGGTTTGCTAATATTTTTGGGAATTTTTGCATCTATGTTCATGAGTGATATTGGTCTGTAATTTTCTTTCTTGTTGACGTCTCTATCTGCTTTCGGTATCAGTGTGATGCTAGCCTCAAAAAGTATTTGCAAGTGTTCCCTGTTCTTCAATATCTTGGAAGAGTTTGAGAAGAATAGGTATTAATTCTTCTCTGAATGGTAAACCTCATTAGAAAAGCCATATTATCCTGGGCTTTTATTTTTAGGGAGACTTTTCATTATATCTTTAATTTATTTGTTGTGATTGTTCTGTTCAGGTTTTCCAACTCTACTCAGTTCAGTCTTGATAGACTGTATTTTTCTAGAAAGCTACTCATGTCTTCAAAGTTGTCTACTTAGTTGACATAAAGTTGTTCATAGCTATCTCTCAGGATGTTTTGTATTTCTGTGCTATCTGTTGTAATTTCTTCCCTTTTATTTCTGAATCTAGTTATGAGTTGTCTTTCTTTTTTTCTTTGTGTGTCTAGCCAATGTTTTGTCAATTTTATTTATTCAGAGAACCAACTTTTTGTGTCATTGATCATCTGCATTGTCTTTTTATTTTCTATTTAATTTATTTCTGCTTGAATTTTGACTACTTCCTTTCTTCTACTGCTTCTTGACTTTAATTGTTCTTTCTCCAATTGTTTTAAATGTAGGGTTTGATTGTTCATGATTTTTATTGTTTCTTGAAGAGGACCTGGATTGTGATGAAGTTCTCGCTTAGTACTGCTTTCACTGTATCCCAATTTTGGTAGGTCATATCTTCATTTTCATTTGCCTTTAAATCCTTAAAGATTTTTAGTTCCTCTTTGATTTCCTCTTTTACCTAAGAGTCATTCAGAAGCATGCTGTTTAGTATCCGATTAATTTGAAGTTTTGCTGCTTTCTTTTTGTGATTGATTTCTAGTTTTAAGTCACTATGACCAGAGAGATGCTTTGTATGATATCAATCTTTGTAAATTTTTGAGTCATGTTTGTGTACCAACACATGATCTATCCTTCAGAATGTTCTGTGTGCACTTGAGATGAAAGTAAAATCTATAGTTGTTGAATGAAGTGTTTGGTATATGTCTATTAGAACTAACTGTTCCAAATGGTCATTTAAAGCTGTTATTTCCCTGTTAATTTTCTGACTGGTTGGTCTGTTCATTGCTGTAAGTGGAGTGTTGAAGTCTCCTACTATGATAGTGGCAGTTGATATCTCACATATGCTCTAATAATACTTGCTTAATATATTTTGATGCTCCTGTGCATATATATTTATAAGTGTTATGTCTTTTTGTTGGATTGCCCCTTAATCATTATATACTGTTTGCCTCTGTCTTTTGTTATGCTTTTTAGTTGCATGTTTGTTTTATCTGATGTAAATATAGCCATTCCTGCATTTTCGTGGTTGTTATTTGACCGTAGGATTGTCTTCCAACTATGGACTTTGAGTCTTTGTTTATCTTTTGAAAGAAGGTGAGTTTCTTTAATGCAACAGAAGGTCGGGTCATACTTTTTAATCTATTTGGCCACTCTCTGTCATTTGACTGATGAGTTCAGTCCATTAACATTTAGTTTGAGTATTGATATGCAGTTGTTCAGTGTCATTTTGTAATTTGTCTTCTGTGTGTTGTTCTAGACAGTGTCTTTGTTCTTTTTCTCTTCTTAGGTGGGTTGGGTGTTGTTGTATTTGACTAGCTTCCCTTTATATTGTCTTCTTTGTTTTTTCCCTAAAGATGTATTTTGAAGTTACCCTGAGGTTGATGCTAAAACTTATATGCTTATTTCTTATTTTCATTTGAAAGAGGACTATTCTTGCACTCATTCTAAGCATTCACATTTTTGTCCTCTTCTCCTCTTCCCCACTTTTTATATTTGCTGTCTTACTGTTTTTAAGTGGTTTTTTTTTTTTTAACATTTTATCATATTTTAGTATTTACTTCTTTACATCTATTAGTATTTTTGCAGAACTAGTTTTGTGGTGATAGATTCCTTTAACTTTTGAATATTGCAAAAACTTTTTACCTTCCTTCAGTTCTGAATGATAATCTTACAGGGTATAGTATACTAGGTCGAAAATTCTTTTCTTTCAGTCTTTTGACTATATTATGCCATTCCCTACTGACTTGTAGAGTTTCAGTTGAGAAATCTGCTGGCAATCATATGGGGACTCCTTTGTATGTGACTCGTTTTTCTCTGAATTATTTTTAAGATTTTTTTATCTTGTACTTTTAACATTTTGATCAAAATATGTCTAGGTGTAGGCCTGCTTGGGTTTCTTTAATTAGGGACCCTTTCAGCTTCTGGAGACTGGAGGGTTACTTCATTCTTCAGGTTAGGGAAATTTTCAGCTATTATTTATTCAAATACAGTTTCTGTACATTTTTCTCTATCCTTTCCCTCTGGGATCCCTGTAATATGAATGTTGTTCCTTTTGATGTTACCCCACAGGTCTCAAATGCTGTCTTCATTTCTCTGCACTTTTGACTCTGCTCATTTGCTTGAGTGCATTCCTCTGCCCTATCTTCTAGCTCACTGATTCTATTGGAGTCTTCATCCATCCTATTCCTGAGTCCCTCTACTGAATTCTTTAGGTCAGCTATTGTTTCCTTTATTTCTTTGACATCTGTTTTGAGCTGCTTTATTTCTTCTCTCTTTTTTTGTTGTTCTCTTTTTATTCCTCTATTGTTTTCTTGATTTCCATGAGTGTGTTTATCACTGTTGCCCTATATACATCCTCAGGTAGTTTGAATATACCTGTTGTATTCAGATTTTTCCCTAGGTTTTGATTGGATCTGTTATTTTGCATATATTTCCTTGTGTCTTTGCTATGTTTAGCATTTTGTTTACTTTTCTGTGGATTAAGTTTCCCTGTAGTGATGGCTTTGCATAGGATATTGACTTCTGCTGTATAAGCTTGGATCTTGGTTTGGACACTTGAATTTCTTGAGTTTTGTGGTGTCACCACCAGTTGGGTTTGTTGAAATTCTTATGTGGGCCTCTGTTGCTGCCAAAAAGTTCAGTCTGTGGGGTTGGAGTTTGTATGGGGTATGCAGGTCTCACTTTCCAACTGCAATGACCAGCTTGCTGTTGGTCCACAAGCAACAGTCGGCTAATTTCACCTACACCTATAAGGTGGCAGTGCTGGGTACTATTGACAGTTTCTCCCTCTGGGAGACTCTCTTCTTCCTTGAAGCCTGAGGGCAGCATTTCCAGTGAGTGGGTGCTGTAGCTCCAGGACAAGATGATGGCATGTAGGGTGAGCGATTCCTCTAGCAACCTTCTGGTTATGGTGGCACCCAGTGTTTTCCCGCTGGGCTTCCCATTCAAACCACCAGGGTACTGGTGCCCCTTCCACCCTGCGCCTACACCTTCTCACCCAGCTCTGTGTCCTGGTCCCACTGAGTGGGCTCTCTGCTGCTGTCACAATTCCTGGAAGGGCTGGTTTTACCCACAGTTCTACACCCTCCTCCATGGACAGAAGCCTGAGTCCAAGTCTGTGGTGTAGCTCTGAACCCAGACATTTTTGCTTACTCTTTGTTGCCACAATTGCTGCTGTATCTCTACCATCCTTCTGCCTGTTTTTCCTCAGTGTTTGTTTCTGGAAAATAGGTGAGCTCTTACTTGCTCTGTGGAAGGACATGAGTCTCACTCCTTCCATGTCACCATCTTGATGAAAATTTGGTCCATATCTTTTTGAATTAGTGTTCTCATTTATTTTGGGTAAATACCCAATAGTGGAATTGCTGAATCTTATGGTGGCTTTGAGGAACGTCCATGTCTTTCCTCATCATGACTGTACCATTTTCGTTTCACCAGCAATGTGCAGGTTTCCTCTTCTGCACTTCTTCACCAACATTTATTTCATGTCATTTGATAGTAACCATTCACACAGATATGAGGTGATGTCTCACTGTAGTTTTGATTTTCATTTTCCAGATGATTAGTGATACTGTGAATCTTTCATGTACTTTTTGAACATCTATATGTCCTCTTTGGAAAAATGTCCTGCCCATTTTTAAAAAATGAACTGCTAGATTTTTTTTTGCTCTTCAGCTCTTTATCTATTTTGGATACTAACTTCCTCTAAGATAGGTGATTTGCAAATATTTCTTCCAATCAGTGGGTTGCATTTTCATTTTGGTGATAATTTCCTTTGCTGTACAGAATGATTAATAGCATTATATCATCTGCAAATAGTGAGTTTACATAGTTCCATATTTTATTTTTTCTTTTGCCATCTTTACTTTTGGACTCAGACTCAAAAAATTACCATCAAACCTGATGTCAAGGAATTTCTCACTTATGTTTTCTTTCAGGAGTGTATGCTTTTAGGTCTTACATTTAAGTCTGCAATGCATTTTGAGTTCATTTTTGTCATGTAAGGTGTGGTCCGGTTTTAGGTAGATATAAAGTTTTCCCAACACTATTAATTGATGACACCATCTTTATCTCACTGTATAATCTCGGCTCCATTTGCTGTGAATTAATTGATACTCTGTGTGGTTTATCTTGGTTCTATTCTGTTCTATTTATCCATATCTCTGTTTTTATATCTATAGCATACTGTTTGATGTCTATCACTTTGAAAAATAATTTGAAATATGCCTCCAGCTTTGTTGTTCTTAAGATTGCCTTGGATATTCAGGATATTCTGTGATTCCAAACAAAATGTAGAATTGTTCATTGTATTTCTGTGCAAAATGACATTGATATTTTTATAGTGATTGCATTGAATATATAGATTATTTTGGATGGCATTTACACTTTGATAAAATAAGAAGGGAATATCTTCATTTATTTTTGTCTTCAATTTCTTTCATCAATGTCTTACAAGTTTTAGTGTGCAGGTCTCTCTCTTGTTGGTTAAAATTTTCCTAGATACTTTAGTCTTTTGGATGCAATTTTGTATGAAATTTTCCCTCTTAATCTTACTGATAGTTCATTATTAGTGTATAGAAACACAGCATATTTTTATGTATTGACTTTACATTTTGAAAGTTTACTGGATTTTTAAAATTAACTAACATAATTTTGATGGCATAATTAGGGTTTCTTAAAAATATAATAACATTATGCCAACTGAAATTAGTGAGCATGCTAAAGATGACTTTTATTTCTTTTTCTTGCCTAATTGCTTTGGTTAGGACTTTCAATGCCATGTTGAATAAAGTTGTCAAGATTGTGCATATATATCTTATTACTGATCTTACAAGAAAGGCATTCAGATCTTCACCACTGAGTATGATGTTAGCTATGGATTTGTCATATTGAAGTATGTTCCCTCTATACCCACTTTGTTGAGTTTGATAAGAAATGGATGCTGAATTTTGTCGGTAGAATTTTCTGCATCTATTGAGGGGAAAATATGATATTCATCCTTCATTTTGTTCATGTGCTGTATCCTAGATTTGAAGATGTTGAACAACCTTTGCATTTCTGGAGTAAATTCCAGTTGACCGTGGCATATGATCCTTTTACCGTGGTACTGATTCAGTTTGCTAACAGCACGTTGAAGATTTCTGCATCTATGTTAATCTAGGATGTTTGACTATAATTGCAAAGCAGAACACCTTAAAAATGCATGCTTCCTCCTCATATTCAACTGATAAAAGTGCAGGTGCTGGAGTGATCCTCGCTCCCACCCTCAAACATATCACTGAGATATGTTTGTGTAATATAAAGGGTCCTAGGAGGACTGTTTTATAAAATGCAGGAAAGACAATTCCCTCTGGAATTACCCTGTATCTGGAGTTCAGGGATGTGATGGGAAGTTATTATTAGAGCTCTAAATGTAAGGATGTACAGGATTACTGGCATATAATGTTTCTGATGTCACAAAGCTAAATGGAACATTTAATGGAAGGAAATGGGGCATTTTGGAAGAAGAGGAACAAGGCAGCACGTGATTTTGTAAGCCAAGGAAAGCTAGGGGAGCTCAAAGAGCAAGCAGCTAGTTGGGAATCCTTGGTTCCTTGTTGTCCGGACCCAGGGAGGTTCCCTGGTGAAACTACTGGGATTGGCGTGAGGTCCCAAGCAGAGGGATCCCTTTTTGATACACGGACAAATCTGGAGCCCAAGCCCTCATGACGTTGATTTTAACCCAGTCCTGACTTTTCCTAGAACCTGTGGAGACTGCATTAATCCACCCAAATCAGCACTGTTCTCACTCTGCCCCCCACAACACTCTCCTTGTCCCCATGGGCCATCTTCCATGCACTCAGTCTCACTCCCTTGCACACAGCCCCTGTGAAAACACGAAGTTCTCTCTTTGTCTTTCTATATCCTATAATCTACAAGGAAATTGTGTCTATGGATTTAATAAAATAAGATGTTTTCTCGGTTTGGAAGGCACTAACCAGAACCCAGGCAGCATGTCTGGAATAATTAAAGCTGGGAAGATCTTTTTAGTTCCAAGTTCTTTTAAATTTGGTAATCTTTGGTCAACTGTTTTACATTTCTACAAGCAATTTTCACCAAGCGCTATTAAGGGTCGTAAACTTTATCTTCTCCTCTGTATTTTTCTTGAATTCTTTTCTCTTGTTTCTCTGTAGTGAGGAGGGATGGAGACAATGTATCTTTAAATAATAAAGAAACCATTTTAATATTCTCATAAACATCATCCCTCTGCTCCTGCTCCAAACCTTACCAGCGGCTGTGCCAGGGAAGCGGGCAGGGCAAACAATACAAGAAGAGTCATTATTGTAACTAAATTAGACCGTTTGTTTTCTTTCCCTCAAATCAAATTGTATAGGAGCTGCTTTATTGCAAAACAGACATTAAAATTCCAGCAAGACCTCCAAGAGAAAGTAATTTCTATTTTATCAGTGCTGTAAAGCTGTCTTTATGTTCTGAAGCAGGAAATATTGCAGGGATATTTATAGCTCCGGCTCCAAAGCCAGTTTGAATAGAAATGTTACCGCGGTCGCTGGAGCTGTCACACCGCTCCGTGGAGCGGGGAATGTTCGTGAATTTGTGAATTACTGTTTCAGTCTTGACAGTGAGGTTGTGTGTGTCTGGAGCTGCTTGGTGGTTTGGGAGATAATGATTAAAGACTTGGATTTGCTTTAAGAGGAGATTTAAATGATATTCTGCAGCTAATCAGTGTTCTTGTCAAGCCCTCCCACAAGAGAGGCGAGGTCCCCAAGCCTGCATCCTTGTTGCTGGTGACCTTCAGGACCTCCGTCCTGGACCTGCCCATCCAGTTGGCAGGTGCCTCACCTGTCTGAGTGCTCTCCAGCACCACCCTCCCCTCCTGGGTCTGCTGCGTAGGGGCTCTGCATTCTGCCTCACACCTTCCTGTGAGATGTATGGTGTGGTGGGCAAGGATGGGTGACAACTCTCTCTTCACTCTCAACAGGGGTTTTCGCTTCACATGGAAACACTGAGGTCTGGATGTGGAGGACTTCTAACAGGCGGCATAGGCGTCAGCGGGTCTGCAGGCTGAGCTGCCAGTCCCCCACCATGGTTCTGGCATTTAGCCACCCCATGGTCACCTCTTCATAAGATAGAAGTTTCCATACTGAGGTCTAAACTGACAACCATGAGTGAATTTTTCCGGAAAGGGTGCAATAAATGGACAATTTTAATATCTATAAGCATTCCCCCGCCCACCCCCAGGCTAGGGGACAAGGTGAAGCTGGCTGTGCCAGCGTTCGTGCTGAAGAACACGGCATGGAGTGGGTACTTGCCACCCTGTGTGGGAAGGCTGGGCCGGGAGGGAGAAGCAATCTTTAATAAAGCCAGTGGGAAGTAATCTAAAGGGCTCCACTCTCTTTGTGGGTCAGGGTTTGATTTACTGCACATCCCTGACATGAGGGTCAATAGTAAAGTACAATTCCTAAAGAAGAAATATCCACCCTGAAATTGTCCCAGAAACCACATCCCAGAGTCTTCTGCTTTGGGGACAAGAACCCGCCCTCTGCTCGCACCGCTGTCAGGTGAGAGAGGAAGGTGTTTTCAGGATTTCCCTAATGAAGACAGAAATTGACCAAGGCTGGACTCTCTGGGATGACCCTGTAGAGGCACGACTGTCCTCCAGTTAATGGAGGCCTGGTTCCTTGCCTGCCACTGAGTCAGAGAACATGCGGCTACCAGACGCAGAGACCAGCACCCTAACAGCTGATCTGATCACCCCCTGGAGGCGGCGCGCCCGGCACTCTCCTGCACACTCCAGTGTCCAGAGAGCAGACAGCCGGCGTGTACTGTGAGCCCTGAATGCAGCTGGTGCAAAAGAGATGTGCTCATGCTGAATACGGACCTGATTTCAAAGACTGGATAAGAACGAAGACTCTCAAAGAAGTCACGGACACCCTTTATTGATTACAAACTGCCATGATAACACAGAGTGGGGAACACAAGGTACATGAGTCTTCCTTCTCCTCCTCCTCCATGTGGCCTCTCGCGTTGCTTGAGTGGGAGTGTGTTGCCTGCAGTCACACCGCATCCCCTCTCAGTCAGTGCTGCCTCTTGGAGTCTCCTCACACAGCTCACTGGCTCAGAGGTCTCTGAGGACACACCTGAATTCTGGGCAGGCTGCCCTGCTCCTCAAATGTGCATGATCAAAACCAAAGGAATGGCTGTCTGTCTTGAAGCTCAGTCATGAGGGGCTGCCCTCCAAGTTGAGTGTAGTGGGCCAGGTCTGTTTATACTTTTGACTCCCTTTTCAAGTTTCAGGAAGGATCTTAAATTAGAGAGTGTTCAGTTGTAGGATCATTGCTTTCCTCTCATCCATGTCTTCTGTATCTTTCCACCTTCTTTAGTCCTCATTGGGGAACAGCAATGACAGACGTGCTTGGCAGAGGTTATGGGGGCACCCAGCCTCTGCTGTTAGGGGAACTGACTTCCACCCCATCTCCCTCCACACAGCCCTCTCGTAGAGGAAACACAAGTCAGACTTTTCTTTGCTCTTTCTGACACACTTGTTCTTGGAATCTTCTAGATGGATGCCCTTTCCCCTCAGAACTAGCTCTTGGGATATATGTCCATACGTGGGTGAGGATGCTAATGGTCGAGCCATATCTCTGGCTGCACAAACTCAGAAACACTGACAGGATGGGCTCTCTGTGTCTGTCCAAGTCATGGCCACACAAGTGACTCACAGAGTAATTCCGCACTTGAAATCCACCAATGAACCTTGGAAATTCCAGGGTCCGGACCATACCCCGATGACCATTTCACGATGTTAGGTAGCACAGGAGTCTGTTCTCAAAGCTTCTCAGGGGTTCCCTCATGCAGACAAGATGGGAAGCCCTGGCTCATCAGAAAACCCAACTCTAAATGCCCATCTCAGCATGAGCCCAGGGACCTGGAGTCAGCCTTTCCTAGATAGTCACTATCCTTCCTGTCTCAGTAAGCCCTCAACACACTGTTATGATGATAGAAAGAGCCTGAGTTGGGAATAAAATGGAGCAGATGCTGCCTGTGGACACGCATAGCTCCCATCGGTGCAGGAGATGCTGGGAAATGGAGGGACATGCTGGGAGATACATGGGCTGCTGGGAGAACTATGAGTCAAGAAGGAATTTTAAAACATGAGATAGGAATACGGTCATTATATTTATAAGCAAGTTCAAATTCGATTCTCTTAAATTGGACTCAAACCCCATTGCTCCCTCCTCATGCCTAGGGAATTGTGAGCTGAGTAAGAGTCCTCAAGTTCTAGTGGTCACAGGGCCCCTGTCATCACTGGAGTGTTATCACTGAGCACAGCACCCAGGGCCAAGGACCAGAGGGGGCAGATTTGAGACCTACTGGAACTACCTGAGATGGGGACACCAGTGATGACCTGTTCATTGACTGTTCTGAGAATGTCAACTCTAATGACAGAGCATGTGATATCTCAGTTATCATGTGACCTGTACGTTCCCCACAAAATGATTCAGTGCTGCCTTTCTGTAAATCAGTGCTGCATCTCCCAGTGCCTAGCAGAGTGAGGGGACACAGCTAGCTGGGAGGGGGTCCACGTGAAGCCTGTCACTTGGGAGTATTGGTGTGTGGGGCTGACAGCCACGGGCAGTACTCTGGGTTCATGGAGAGGTACTGAGTCACAGCTCCTTCTTCTGTTTATTCTGCAATCGTGCTCTTCTCAAGGGCATGACTGATGCTCGTGGCCCACCTGGACACACTGTCCATTTCCTCATGATGCACACGGGCCCTGAGCCTGGGCCACAGGTAAGTGGGTATGCAGGGTGACACCATGGACTGCTGATCATCTACCAGCCACTTGTTCTGTGTCCTCCAGCTCAGGCTCCACCTCCTCCCTCCACTGCTCCATCGACATGGGTCATCTCCTTCCTGACCCCATTGGCTGGGGGCTCAGGGCCAACAGTACAGCTGGATTTCTCATCCTGGGTGAAGTTCAAAGGGAGGTGAGCAAGCATAGTGCCCAGGGCCAAGGGCAAGAGGGGCTGGAGTTGAGACCTGCTGGAACTACCTGAGAGGGGACGCCAGCGATGACCTGTGGGGACTGGTGCCAGCTGGTAGGTGGTGCTGTTTGGTGGAGTGTGAACTGGGGAGTCCAGTTCACAAGACTGTGCCTTACCCTGTGAACTGGCTCTGTGCTGGAGAGGGACGCAACTGGACGCCTTCACCAGGTAAGGGTGACTGAACAGAGCGGCTGAGGATGGCTTGTCCCACCAGGGAGGTTTTCACAGTAATGCAGATGGACAAGGAACTGGGCCAGGAGGATAGTGAGTGTGGGGCCAGAGCAGACTCCCAGAGACTGCAGGCATCGTGGAGGGGTCTGGCGGGATCTGGGGTTGGAAGAAGCTGTGACCAGGGGAAAGAGGCAGCAAGTGTGGCACCAGGGCTGCTTGTGGTGAGGGGGACAGAGACTCTTCTTTCGAGGGCAGGCGGAGCTGAGGCTGAGTTTCAATGTGGAGCGCACGTGCAGAGATCGAGAAGAATCTGAGACAGGCTCTCCAACACTCCAAGGCTGCTGAGCTCAGAGGAGAGGGGACATGTGGTGGAGCCCCACGGTGCCGAGCTAAGGGTCATGTGGGCACCTGCTGGAAGGGGGCACAGGCATGTCCAGAGTGCTAGGAGCTGACACCTGGGCCCCAGTCTGTCCCTGTACATTCTTCATGCAGCCTTGGGAGTCACAGCTCAGAATAGTCTGTCACTGCCCCATGAGATACATGTCCCCGTGAACCTGGTCACGGAGGAAGAGAGGCAGATGTGGCCGCTGACTCTGATGGAAGCCCCTGAGCTTACAGCTCTGCATTTGCATCTCCAGACTAACTGATTCCTGCCCTGGCATCTGTGAACCGGCCTTCTTTACTGAGCACTGATCCCGGGGCCCATACCGGCACTTCCCGAAACATCCCTGCTTAACGAGAGCTGACTGCAGGCCTGGGCGATCCCGTCAACGGTGGACAGCACAGCTGAGCACCATGCCCACAGATGCCCGCGCTCCATGCCCACAGTCACAGCTCTGACCGGAGGGCACCACAAGTCCTCTTGGACAGACCAGTCCCAGGTCTGTGTTCTAGGGACCAGCCCTCTCACCTCTTCTGGCTTTGAATATTGAGAAAATGACTTAATCCCTTGAACCTTGTTACCTTGTCTCTAAAATGTGAATACAAGTTGTGCCCTAATGGAGTGGTGGTTACTCAATCACCTCTGGAGGAGCTAACCACATGCTTTTGGGTTTGAGTCCCCGGTCGGGTGGGGTGTGGGAGGGGAACAACAGTATGAACTGCTAAATAAAAATAAAATAAAGATACTTCTTCCTCCTCTCTCTTCCTGCCTGCCTACTCGCCTTCATTGCTGCCTGCACTTTTCCTTAAAAAAAAAAAAAAAAGTGAATGCAAATGGTGATGCTGAGAGAGAGATGCAATTTTCCAGAGTCTTGGTCCCTGTCAGTTATATGTTACGGGATGAACATTAATTTTCTCCTCCACCCATCCCCTGCTGATGCTCCCCAAGATCGGTGCTAAGTCTCTGCAATTATCCCACTGAATCTTGAGAGAGAAAACTGTGAGCTAGCAGCCTGAACACACTCTGCGAGGGGAGATTTACACTGTCAGTGAACTTGCCCACCGAGCACAAATGCACCTCCAATTAGCAAGTCTGTCAGTCCCGTACCTACACAGGAGGAGTGCAGGAACGTACACACGCACACGTGCACACACACATGCACACACACCTGATGTCACACTCGGGCACACATGTACACATGCATACACATGCACACGAACAAACAGTCTACAGATAGGCCCTTGGTCTTGGTCGACATAGTAACAAAGAGTTTTGAAGGAAAATCAGCTACTAGTTCAAACAAGCACTCACCTATATGCCTCCTATCATTTAGAGATGGGGCTTTCTTATTTTAGTTTCTAATTTTTTTCTTGACGCTTGACCTTGCCCAAAGGAAGCTACAAACTAAATGCCCAATCTATAGCTGTTGTCACTATGTATGCTTTGAGGAGGACCTGAAGATAACTCCAGAATAAATAATGGGGCTTCCAGAAAGAAACGAGGAAGAGAACATACCTGTCTGCTTTCTCTGTAATGATGAAAAATTGTATTACCAAGGAAAGAACCTACATTTTATTACAGTATGTTTATATAAGAATAGTCCAAAGAAAGAATAGATTTTTGATAACAAGATATTAATATTTTGAAAAATAAATGTTGATTTTCTCATTAATAACACTGTGGGTTCCTGTTCAGACCAAGTGCTCTTGATTGATTTAGTCCAGAATGAACTTATGGAGACTCAATCACACCTGAGAGCAGTGTTCTTGTGATCGATTGTGGCCCTGATATGATGGGCTCCATCAGACACGACACTTTCACCCGGCTCTTCCTTGGGCAGGCGCCCTTCTCCTGGACGGCAGGGGAGCCTCAGGAGCACTCGCTGTTGTTGCCCCTAAGAATCCATCTCAGAAATATGCCTGTGATGCGACCACCTGTTCTCCTACCCAGTCACTCGGCTGAAAGGAGAGGCGTCTGTGCACGTGCCTCAATTCCAGGGGCAGCTGGCCCCTCATTACCACTGAGCCCCCAGACCCACTTGGGCTCCATCCGACACTGACATATAAATGTAGGGCTTCTGAGTCCAGTTCTAGCCAAGTGGGGTCACATTCCTGTAGACTCATTTTCCATAGCATCCCTGCTCCCGCAGACCTGGGACAGCAAGGACAAATGAGCCCTGCATAGAATGGACTGAAGAGAGGTTCTGGGGCTGGAGAGAGGAACTTGGGCTGGAGAGGTG